>BJBW01010715.1:19748-31241 GCA_004320125.1 Scolopax mira
CCAGCAGCTCCTCTGCCTGGACGTGCCTGAGTTGCCCTGGGGGAGTCAAGTCTCATGGGGACAGGGGATGCTGGGGGCTCGCACCGTCCCCATCCTCATCCCCCGAGGTTCACAGGGGGAGAATGGGGATGCTGGCATGCAGGGATGCACTCCATGGACCAGTGCATCCCCCTGGGTGCTGGGTGGCCCAGGAGGAGCCCCCACCTACCCAGAATCCGTTCCCCTTGGGAGTGGATGCAGCCCGGGACCCCAGCGAATGTAAAGATCCTCCTTGGGGGTTGCCCACCGAGGGGAAGGGGGCTGTGCTCCCCAGCAGCCGCTGGATCGAAAGGCTTTGACACCTGGTGGGGAGACCCCAGGAAGCCTCCCCCACCCCAGCTGTCACTGTGGGTCTGGGGGGGCTGCAGTTCCACCCCTTGGCTGAGGAGGGATTGCCGGTCCCACCAGCTCTTTGGGGAGCTGCTGGGGTAAAGTGGGGCATTTCCTAAATAACAAGCCCCGCCGCCGAGGGGCTCCGAGACCGGCCGCGCTCCGTCCTTTCCTCAGGGAAGTCAGGACGAAAAAGTTTTCTCGTGGAAAACCCGAATTCTGCGATCTTGTTTTTACACATGCTGTGCTTAAATATTAACACCAATTGAGCAAATTGCCTTTTAACTGCTTTTATTTGCTTTCATTAACGGTATAATTTAAAAGCTCCCGAATTTGCATGGAACCTGTTGTGCACGTTGGGGAGGGGGGGTGCGGCTGCTCATAAATTAATTAATGGTGAGCGAGGCTCCTCGGGGAGGGCCGGGGCGGCTCAGCAACGCCCGGGCTCGGTGGTCCGGGACGGCGTGTTCTTTTGGCGGGGCTGGGGGAGCGGAGCGTGCCGTCAGGGCTGGCGTCCCGCTCGCGGCTTGGCTCCCCCGCAAGGTATTTATTTATTTTTGCAGTGAAAACATGTTGTAGGCTGAGCAAAACTGACCGGGGGGGAGCTGCTCGCAGCGCTCTTCCTGTCACAGCACCAGCTTTTTGGCTGAGGCAGGAAGTCAAAAAAAAAAAATAATAAAGGAGAAAGTTGCCGGTCCCGGCAAGAAAGTGCCCCCCCCCTCCGTTCCCATCCCGGGGCTCGGCGTCACTCGCATCCCACCCACATTGTTCTTCCACGAGGTGACAAGTTTCCAGCGTGATTTCGGCCCACAGCCACTTGCTCCCCCCAACA
The DNA here is from genome assembly GCA_004320125.1 of Scolopax mira. NCBI lineage: Eukaryota > Metazoa > Chordata > Aves > Charadriiformes > Scolopacidae > Scolopax > Scolopax mira. Next base: position 20,950 of record BJBW01010715.1, read on the forward strand.
CAGATGTTTTGGGGAAATTGGGTGGAAAATGGGGGGGGGTTGCACAAACAGCCTGGGTGGATGCTCTTGGTGCTCTCTGGGGTGGCTGTTCCTGGGGATCCCAGCCTTTGCCATGGTTGGAGCATCCTTGGGAGGACACTTGGGATCTTCTAGGTGAGGGAAGGGCTGGGGAGAAACTCTTCTGGAGCTGGAATATGTGTCTCGCTCGTGCCTTTGTAGAGGGAGCAGCCGATCCCCTGGGGCTCTGGAGGCACCAGTGGCTCCCAGTGACCCCAGTCCATGAGACCCAAATCCCAGCTGGATGCACTGGTACCATTGGGGTGACCAGCATCAGCGTTGGCAGCGCCCAGACCCCTCTGCCTAGCATGGGACCTCCCACAGGAGCCCCACGGTGCTGCCCCCCGGGCTGGGTGCCGGTTACCGGTGCCGGTGCCGGATGGGAACCTGGGGTGGCAGGGTCTGGCACCTCCGTGTCACTCCCGGTGCCGCCACCTCCCTGCCCTGGGCGCTCCGGGCTCTCACCGGGGCCCCACGCAGTCCAGAGAGGTTAATTTACTGGCTTGACAAGGTGCGTAATGTTCATCTCCCAGCTTCTAATTGGCAATAATTAGTTCTTTGTCAGCCCTGGGAACTGGCGAGGAAGCGGCACGGGCCCGGGCGAAGGCATCGGGAGAGCAGGCTGGGGTGGGGAGAAGCCTTTCCTGGGCATCCTGTTGGAGCAGCCTGTCCGAGGCCGTGTCTCCCCCCGGAGAATGGCTGTGTAACAGCCGGGTGTTAGGGCTTCATTAATCAAAGACACTTTCAGTGCCCCTTTACAGCAACACAACCGCTGCGGCTGTCCCTGGCTGACAGCTCCCTCATTCATCTTCCTGGAGGGGGGGAACAGGGGGGGACACCCACTCCCTGCTCGCCCCGTGTCCTCGGTGCCACCGAGGGGTGTGCGGGAGAGGGTCAGCCCCACGGCATGGCAGAGATTTGGGTGGAGGACAGTGTTACCCTTGTGCCCATGCGCTGTGGGAATGCCCCATGGAGAAGCCCTAGTTTGCGGGAGGATGACGTTTGGCCTTCATCCCAATGGTGGGATGAGGCGGGGGGTGTCACAGCATCTGCCTGTACATACTGGGAGGGGGGACTCTGAGCAGCCCTGGCTCTGGTCCTCCCCAGGCTTTTCCATCAGGGCTGGTGGGGGGACACTTCGGGAGGTGCTCCGGGAGATGGGTTGTACGACAGCAGTGAGACCCCAGCCGGGATCGAGCTGCGGCTCTTCCCACCCCCTGCCCGAGGAAGGCACCTCTGCCAGTCCCCAAAATCCCGGAGGGAAACCTCATGGACCTGGCAGTTGCATCCCAGGAGTTGGCACCCCAAACACCCCCCCTTGCCCCCCGCGGGAGGGAACGGTGCATCAGACAGAGCGGGTTGCAATTGGGCATCGTTAATTCTAGCTGCAAAACCCCAATATTTTGGAGCCACTAATAAGGAGGAAGCGTTTCCTCAAAGCACCGCGTGGGTCTGTGCGCTGACATCTGGAGAGCACAGATAGATATTTCCCTAAGACTGTATTTCCAAGCCACGAGCTCTTCCCCGGCTGTTAATTAATCCTTTGTAGTTTAGCGACTGATGAAATCATGACTCTATGAAATTTTAATCCTTGCGCTGTACAGGCACCACCGACATTATCAGAGGACCCCAGGTGTGTGCTTGAAATTAGTTTGTTGAATCTCTTGCATATTTGATTACCTCATGAAACTCCTCGGGATGCGGCCGCCGGCTGGAGGGGAGGGGGGTTGCCGGGGGGTTGTGCCCAGTCCTGGCTGCAGGTCCCAGTGGGGCTGGGGGGGCTGGAGCTGGGGAGGGGCCACCGCCAGCATCATCTCGGTAATGAGGGGAGGGGAGAGCATCTCCCTGGTGGGATGGAGCAGCCCAGCTTCTGCTGTGGGTTTATTTTCTCCAGCACGAGGGACCCAAAGGAGCTGGGTCCTGGCTGGGGGGGGAGGGGAGGTGGGCATGGAAATACCTGCACCCTCCTGGGGCTGGGAGAAGGGGATGCTGTACAAGACCCCCCTGGGGAAAGTAAAACAGAGCATAGCACGGATGTAACGTCGTGGGAGGAGGGGGATGGCACGGGGATGCACCCCCCTGCCCGGTGGGGGCTGTTCCCGCTGGGTGAGGGGGGGCTCAGCCCAGGGAAGTGACCCCTCCCAGTGTCAGCCCCGCGGGTACCACTGATGCATGTCCAGCCTCCTCCCTGGCGCCGGGTCACTGAGGAGAGTGGAAATTAAAAAAAAAAAATCCTCCTCCCCTAAAAGTCTCCCAACGCTCTGAGCTGTGATTTGCTCCGGCCTCCCTGGAGGTTCCCCTCCCCGCTCTCCCCACTTTGGGCTCCCTGGGGGCGTTCCCCCTCTCCTCAGGACCCAGGAGCTGCAGGATCCCTCTCTCCTGCGACCCCCTCCCCGGGAAGCGCCCGGTGCTGGATGCTTTCCCTGTGTCCCAACCGCCCCTTAAGCTGAGGAGGAAGGAGGGTCCGAGGCCGGTGCCCGGCCGCGTGCGGCGGGCGCTGGTGCTCCATGGGCACACGTGCTGCTCAGGAAACCAGATGATGAATGTATTTTTAAACTTGGAACCCGTGAACTGCTTATTATTTCTGAATTAGGAATCAAAACATGTGAATAATCGCGCTGCTGCTGCGGCAGATGTACTCGCCGCTAAGGTCACTTTGCTTTTGGGTGGGAATCGGGTATTATGTTTGAGGAGGAGCTGCAGCAGCTCTGCCCGGCGCCTCTGTCACCCCTGTCACCTCTGCTCAGCGTCCCGGCCGCGCTGCCCGTGGCCCCGCAGGGTGGGGGCCGCACACGCTCCCCTCCCCGCTCCCTCACTGTCACCAGCTGCGGAGAAGGGGGATGATGGTTTTGGACTGGGAATTAGCTCTGCCAGTTATTCTGAGCAGGGCTGAGTGTGCTGCCAGCTGTTAACCCCTTGGTGCCCGCGCTCTCATGGCAGTGTGATGTCATGGAATTGGTCCTGTGGGTCGCGAGTGTCGGCAGTGGGGCAGCAGAGATTGGGGGGGGGGGCATTCCCGGGGCCTGCAGTGCCCGCTGCCAGCTGGTACCTTTGGCTGCATCCCGCATCCCCTTTGGAAAGCCTGCGTGGTCCAGCTGCCCCGTCTGGGATGCATCCAGTGGCTTCATCCCATCCAGCGTGAGCCCCCCCAGACGCGGGTGGGCAAGGATGAGGTGTCGGGGCTGAGATGTACCAAGGGATCCCCGGGGGCATCATCCCTCCCGGGAAACCCCATGCAATAACGATTATTAGCAACTAATGCTGGTCTGAGCCCAGGGTGCCCCTTGGGCCCTGCCCATTGCCAGCTCCACCGTGGGCAGGGGCTAAAAACACGTGTATCATGTGCTTTTGGCGTCATTTGCTTGTTTTTTGTGGAAGGTGAGGGGAAGCGGGAGGGATCCTGTCCTCGCCCCCCTTTCTTGGGAAAGGGGAAGCGTTGGCATCACGCTGGAAATGATGTCACGCCACAGCATCTGGTGAAAGCTCAGGAATTAGCTCATGGTAAATATAAATATTGTGCGGGCAGGGAGATTTTGTGCTCTCTATTGATAGCTATCCCCCTCCCCCCTTTTATTTTTTTAAACTTCAGAAATAGTAAAATCTTTATTTCCAGCTCCTGTAAGGTTCATTTCAATCATTTATTTTTTTAGGAGCAGCGGTGGTTTGAGGGCAGGTTTGGTGTTGGGTTTGGTTTTGGGTTTTTTTTTCCCCTTCTTAATTTATTAAAGCGAAAGGAAGGTCTGGGCTCCCTTCCCCCTTCCCCGTGCCCTTAATAGCTCTCCCAGCTATTTTAATCCGCGGGGCTGGGAGCGGAGGGCAGAGCGGTGACTGTGCCGAGCCCAGCATCCCCAGCCCCGCATCCCGCGCTCCGCTGTCACCCACCCTCGTAAATCACTGCCGGGGGTGGGGGTGCGTGTGTGAGAGGGGGGTGACTGGGGGGAAACGTCCCTCTGCGCCGCGCGGATGTAACACTCTTATCGGAGGACGTCTGTCGCGGTTTCTGCAGGCGGCTCGCTGCCCGCTGACCTTGGCTCCGCGCGAGATCCCCCGCTGCAAACGAGACGTGGCACCGCCGCCTCTTGTCTTGATAAAATACATCAGGGGATGAATTGATTTTCATATCGATTTCCACCCGGGCGGTGGTTGGGAGGGGTGCTGGGGGAATTATTTAACCGGGTTGGGCTGGGGGTGCGCAGGCGCCCGCATCCCCCTTTGCCAGCCCGGCAGCCGCCCCTCCGACGGGCACCGTCACCCACCATAAATAAAATCAGAAGGTGCCTATAAAACTCCGTTATTGCTGCGGCACAAAGTTAGAACCGCTCGAGGTTTCTGCTCCCTGGCTCTCGCGCGCGGCAATGAATATTTTATAGGAAAGGAAATACTTAGCATCTGAATCTTTTTATAGCGGCTGCTGCTCCCACGGGTGGGAACTGCCCCCTCGCCCGCCGCGGCTCCGGCCTGGGACTGAGCCCCCACAGTGGCATCCCGGGTCCACGTCCCCGGGAGAGGCCACGGGATGGGGGGAAACTCAGAGAAATAGGGGCAAAATGCAGTGGGACAGGGGGAAATGCAGCAGAACGGGGCCAAAATGCCACAGGATGTGTGGGAAATGTAGTGGGGCAGGGGGAAATGCTATGGGTTGGGGGCAAAAATGCTGCAGGGTGGGTGGGAAGTACCACAGGCTGGGGGGAAATGGCAGGGGATGGGGGCAAAATGCCACAGTATGGGTGGGAAATGCAACAAAATGGGGGAAATGCTGTGAGACATGGGGAAGCGCCACAGGATGGACGGGAAATGCCGTGAAATGGGGCGAAATGCCGTGGAACTGGGAAAAATGTACTGGAAGGGGGGCAAAATGCCACAGGACGGGTGGGAAGTGACAAGATTGGGGGGCAATGCCACAGGATGGGGGGAAATGGTGCGGGGTGGGGGGTCTCAGCCTGTTGCAGGGGCATCAGGCGGTGCCAGCAAACCCGCTGCAAAATGCAGGGAGAGAGATCTGTGCCCTTCGCTCCCCAGTCGGCACAAGGCTCCGAGCGTCGCCCCGGCGCCTGTTTTCTTCTTGCTTTTCACTCAGGAGGACTCCGAGGTTTCGCTCCCGCCTCAGGGTCCACAGGTTTGGAGCCAAATCGCCGCCCCCGAGCCGTCCCTGGGCAATCAGGGGGTGGTTGCCACCCCCGGTAGCCCCGTGCCCTGGCAGGCTGCACCCCAGCCTGGGGATGACAAAGTGCCCTTTAGTTAATTGCAGAACGGATCGCCTGGAGTTAAAAGTTCTGATTTATACGACTCTGGCTCTAACTGCTCAATAACACGGGCCCGTAATCTACTTTCATTTCAAACAGAAGGGTGATTTATGGGGCAGCATGCCGCTTTAGCTCAGAAATGAGGTGTTCAACATATGCTCTGTTGACATAAATTTGGAATTTATCGCTCCTGTCAAAACTGCCTGTTGGACAAAGGTGCGCATTAAGGCAATAAATGGCTCGGAATAGTTTTCTGTCAAATTTCCTAACCATTGTATTCACTCCGTTTGAGGGGGGAAAAATACACTTAAAAGTAATCAAATGGCCAAAAGCCATGCGTCTTGTTTGACACGGAGGGGAGAGGAGGGGGTGTCCTCACCGCTTCCCAAAAGGGGCCGGGGCAACAGGAGCTCCTGAGATAAAAATAGCAGAAGGCGGATTTCTGCCAGTTTTCAGGTGACCAGAGCAGAAGTTGGCTTGGGGTGGGCCAGTTGTGGTGGTCGTCAGGTACCGGGGCTGCGCTGGTACCCACAACCCCAGGATGCTCCACCAAGACCCACGTCCCCTGGGATGCTCCGTTGAGCCCCCACATCCCCCAGGATGCTCCACTGAGCCCCCACGTCCCCTGGGAGCGGGCAGCGGCGTTTGCCACCGACCCCGGCCCTTTCACACAAAGCACCCTGTGGGGAAAACTCATAATTTTTACACCGCGCGGTCTTGCTGGAATCGCCGACCCTTTGAAGTGCTTTTTGCGGGGCATTTACAGGCCTTTTTAATTACCGGCAGCTTGCGAGGGGCCAGCCTCCCGCCCGGCTTTTGTTTGCCGGGGCCGGCTGGGGAGGGGGCTTCGCCCCTCGGAGAGTTGGATCCCTCTGGAGAGCCCCTCGCCGGGGCTGCTGCAGGGAGGTTGGTCCCGGCCCCGGGGTGCTGCCCCCATCCTCGCCACGCTGGAGCATCCTCCAGCCCTATCTCTCTACTGGTGGGCTTCGTGCCCGCCTGCACCTCAGGCAGGAATTACAGAAGGAAAATGGTTTTTTTGCCAAAAAAGGCGCTTTTCCCCATTCCCGCTGCTCTCCTGTCCCACAAGCGTCGTCTTGGCTGATTCCCTTGGGAGGACCCTGCAGGAGAACAGAACCGCAGGGAGTGCGATTTTTGCCTCAGATTGGAATAGTAAAGGGTGGTTTATGTTTTTGGGTTGGAGTCAGGGTAGCGTCGCCCGGCAGTGATGTATTTTAACGCCCTTAACCTCCCCCCCCCCCCCCCCCCCCCCCCCNNNNCCCTTAACCCCCCCCCCCCCCCCCCTTTCTAGAGGCACAACTTGAGAAGCACATATTGATCTTTCCCCTCAGATCTTAACAGCCCCAGCAGCCGTAATACCTTGCTTACATCTGCCAGGTTTTTGTGCAGTTTTGCAACATCTCCTTAATCCGGCGAGCAGAAATAGAACATTTCAATCATATTTCGCTACCGGGAAACCGAGCAGATAAAGCGCTTTAAGACCTTGTTGAAAGGGACCGTGCGAGATGGTGCGTGATAAGGCGGCCCTGTGAGCCCGCGCCGAATGGAAAACTTTTGTTGCCGCTGAAATTTGGTGATAGAGATATTGCAAGTGAATTGCTCGGCGAGCACCCCGGCGTGTTAAAACAAGGGGAAGGTGGGGCAGGGAGGGGAAGCATCAGCACCCGAGCTGCGGGGGGGGGGGGGAAGGTGGGTTTCCAGCTCCCCTGTCCCCCCCCTCCCTCTCACACTCCCTCGGGGAGGGTTTGCCGCTATTTCTGCGGGTTTGGGTAACGTGGAGAGAGGAAACAAGTCCTTTTGTTTCCCTTCTGTGTCTTGAGACTCGTTTTAGGAGGAAAAAAAAAAAAACCAACCCCAAACCTCCAAACTTTACTCGAACTAATTATCCAATTATGCTTTAATTCAGTGGGAAGGCGTTGGAGGCTGGAGGGGGCGAGGCGGGCGGGGGGGACCCTGCTCCTCCGCACAAAGTGGGTTAAACCCGGCGCTGAGCTGGGAAGGGAGCTCAGCCCCGGCTGGGAAGTGCGACAGGCACGTCCCTAATTAAAAATGCAAAATGAGAAGGTTGTCACTTATTTAGCTGGCTTCTTGGCAGCAGGAGCCTGTCAGGAGGCTTGTGTTTTATTTATTTTTGCGAGGCGGCGGATAAATCCTCTGGATGGTAAACCTTCTTGGCCTGAATTCGTGCATGACTCCTAATCCTCCGCTATGACACAGGGAATTCAGGACAAGCCTGCTTAATAATTACATTATGCAGCAAAGTTGAGAGTTGAAACCAGCTCCCGCTCTCTGCTGCTCCGTGCTCTTCCCACTCTGCCACGTCTGCTCGGGGCAGGACATGGAGGGGTCTCCTCCTACCATCCAGCACCTCCCGTGTTGCCATGGGGTGGATACACATTGGGATGCAGGATCCAGGGTGGGTGTGTGTTGGGATGCAGGAAGCAGGACACAGAAGGGGATGCAGGGCAGGAAGCGCATTGGGGTATGATTGGGATGCAGGATGCAGGATGGGATGCAGGTTGGGATGGAATGCAGGGTGAGATGTGCATTGGGATGTGGGATGGGATACAGGACTGGCTGCTTTTGACAGTTATGAGAGAGGTGGACTCTGTGCTGGCGTCTGCAGGCTCTGTGTGGCTGGAAGGGATGCTCCTGGTAGGGCTCACTGCAGCAGCAGCTTCACACCAGTAAAACCAGGGAGGAATAAAGCTGCCCCCAGCCCGGGCTGAGCGCAGGAGGCCGGCTGTCCGAGCCTGGCCGGGGCCGAGCCCTCCCCAGAGAGAGGCCGAGGGAGGAGGAATCGGCGTCCAGCCCTGGACAAGACCGTTTCTGTTTTGTCTTTGGCAACGAGGCAGTAAAAATACGCTGCTCTTGTTGCGGAGTGATGATAGATGGTGGATGCGAGCAGAGGTCGGCACGCAGCGATTCGCCGCCCCGCTCCTCGCACACACACACAAATACTTCTCTGTTTACAGCATCCGATGTCGAAACTCTGCACGTGCCCCCATCCCCGTCCCGAAGGGCTGGCGGGAGCCGAGGTGTGGCTGGGGGAGTTTGTGGCTTGGGGGGGGGGGGATATCAGTGCTGCTCTCGCCTGGGGAGCCGGGGTGTGTTGCAGAAGCATCCATTTATCACCAGCACATGGAGAAACACAGCGATTTTTCTCCAGGCAGGCGTTCATTTCGGGGGCTGTGTGATTCCCCCCAGGCGCTGTTTAGGGGGCACCAGCCCTGGGATGCTCCTCTGCCATGGGGGGAGCGGCTCTGGGAGGGGTTGTCCTGGGCTGGCAGTGGTGGCTCGTGGGGCAAAGAAGGGGAGGTGTCAGTTGCCATAGGTTTGGATGATATCCTGTGCAATAGGACAGGGAAGATGCCAGGCTGGTACCTGTGATGGTGTCCAACCCTGCTCCCAGGGATGCTCGAACCCATGGTGGGATGCAGGATGGGGATTCGGGATGGGGGATGCGGTACTGCTCAGCCCCTCGGCAGGATGTGTGAGCAGGGACGTGGGATGGGGGATGCAGGGTTGGGGACAGGGACGCAGCGGGAGGTTGTATGATGCCAGGGGCGAGGCTGAGCCGCTGCCTCGCGGTGCCAGGAAAGGGTGAGTGGCACATTTCCTGTTTGCAGCTGGAGGTTGACTCCTTCGCTTGTGGTCGGTGTCAGGCTGGATTTGGATGGAAGTTGGGATTCAGTTACAAATGCAGGCAAACAACCTCATAATTTTCCTGTTTCTTTTTTTTTTTTTCGGGACTACAGTACCTTTTTCAAAAACCCTCAGTGCGTAGGGAGGAGGTTTTCCAGCACGTACTTTGCATTAACTCTAAAGTTCAGATTTATTTGGTTTATTAAAAGATTGAACTGTAGTTGTGATAACACACATTGATCTGGAGAAGGTCATCTCCTCAGTCCTGGGGGGTCACAGGGGACTTCCTGTCCGTGCCCTTCCTCCAGGGCCTCTCGAGCCGCAACCAATTCAGGGCAATGTGTCCGTTGGGTCAAATATGGGGAATTTTCTGGGTGGTATTTCGGATAACGTTTCCCTCACACGCAGCAGGACTAACCCCCCCCTCCCTGTGTTTCCCCCCAGGAAGCTGCACAGTGGGATGAAGACGTACGGATGCGAGCTCTGCGGGAAGCGGTTCCTGGACAGCTTGCGGCTGCGAATGCACTTACTGGCTCACTCAGGTGGGTTGGGGGGGACACTGGGGGTCGGGACGGGGGAATGCCAGGGGTGGGACAGGGGGGATGCTCTCCATGCCCACCCCAAGAGGCTGCATCTCCTCCAGAGGAGCTGGTGCGGAGCAGGCTGTGCCCTTCCCAGGACAGCACGTTGCAAGCATGTTCTCCAGTTGCCCATAATTTGATTTATTTAAATTTTCTTTTTTTGGAGTTTGTTTTCAATTCCTTCAATTAAGGAAATATTTTCCTGGGCCAACAGCCCCTGCGTTCGGGGTGGCCACTGATGGTCCAGCCCTGCTCGCAGCGTGAGCATCGCCTGGGCTCTGGCCCCCGCGCGCGTCCCGGCACCGTGACCCTCCCCTCCCGGCACCCGCCGCAGCTCCATTAGCAAAACTGCTGCGGAAAGAGGCCTTCTCTGCCTAATGAATCTAACGAGCGGGTTCACATGATGCAGGCCCTTTAATTAAATAGATAGGGAAGGGCTGGATCGTGGTGCGGGTGGGAAGGCGTGTGCTCTGCAAGCCAATGTCGGCCGCTCTTCCTGTGGGGGGAGAGGGAGCGTGAGGCGTGGGGAGGGGAGGCGTGAACTGCTGGGGGGTTTAATGTAAAAAGAAAAAATGCAAGGGGGCACTGGAGGTCTTTGCTCAGATGGGGGTGTGAGTCCTCGTCCCATTCCTTTGAGGACAAATCAGGTGGGGTGGCAGGTACCGCAGCCAAAGCGTGCTCACAGGTGGCTTTGCACAGAGGATAGATTGTATTTCGGTTTCTTTTTATATTTTTTATCTATTTTTTC
>BJBW01010715.1:32311-75877 GCA_004320125.1 Scolopax mira
GCGCGGGGGCTTGTTTTCGGCACCACAGCCTCCCGAGGCCCCTTGTCCCTGTGCCCACAGGCGATGGGTTCCATTGGGGGCTTGCCTGGTGGGAGAGCATCCCAGTGGGATGGCTTGTGCCCCCCCAGCACCCCCTTTCCAGCAGCCCCCCGTGCCCGAGGTGGCAAATGCCAGGTTCAACGGGTGTTGGCATCTCCCCGACGGAGGGAGCGTTTCTGGGAGATACTCAGTGATAAAGGTGCATTTAAGTTAATGACCCGATCGGGGACCTGAGGGGGGGTCACGGTGCCCCTGTGTGGTGGCGGGGGCTGGGGGATGTTGTCGCTGCAGCCTCGCAGGTGTGAGGCAAATCCACAGCCCAATGTTTGCGCTCCAATATAAAGCGTAAATATAAAGCCCTTAATGCCATGCAAAGCCTTTCCCTGCACGCCGCCCGCGGAGAGACACGCTCCCAGAAACCTCCCCATGTGACAGGAAGAGTTGCCCCCCTCCCAGGAAACGCTGGGATGGGGAACCCTGGTCGTTGTGGTGGGGTTGAGGAGCACCATCGGTTTGCCTTGGGGGGCCATTCCCAGCCCCATCACTCGCTCCATGGTGGGTGCCCTCGCCCGAGCTGGTGATGCTCCTCCACATCCTGGGATGGTGGTCACCAAACCGCCCGCTTTGGGTGGGGGTTTTTCCCCAGGAGAGGGAGGGAAGGAAGATTTCTGCCTTTTTCCACCCCTGGCTTTGCCTCTCTGTCCCACCGGAGCCGCTGCCATGGCCCTTCTCTCCAAGGGTGGTGGTGGGCAGCTCTGGGGATGCTGGTGAGCAGTGAGTGGGGATGCTGGTGGGCAGCACTGGGGATGCTGGTGAGCAGCGAGTGGGGGTCCTGGTGGGCAGCGAGTGGGGTTCCTGGTGGGCAGCACTGGGGCTGCTGGTGGACAGCACATGGAGAACATACTCTCAGCCCCCTGCCCTGCTGCCAGTGGTCTTTCCCCACCCAGATATGCTTGATCCCTCCTGTGTCACTGGGAGGGGGGAGGCAAAAAAAGCCCCCAGGTCCTGCTGGGTGCGGGGCTGGTCAAGGGGCGCTGGGGGGAGGGTACCTGGGGCAGGAGGGGAGGGGGCTCATCCCACCGCCACCCGTCTCTCTCTGAGGAGAGTCACCCCGTGCCCGTGGGGGTGTGGGCGGGCGCCCCCCGACCGTGGCCGGCGGCGGTTCCCGGTCGGCCCCCCCGCCCCGGCTGGCGGGCGTCCCGCGTTCGGTGCCGGGTGATGTCAGCGGCAGGTCTGGATGTTCTGCCAGCGTTCCCGCGTTTATGATCATCCGCAGATGTGCATCCAAGAACACACTGTACCCACAGCAGAAATTAATGCAGGCTTGACGGCCGGCCAAGCCGCGCACACGGGGGAGAGGAAGAAAGAAAACAAAAACTGTTTAATGCTGTTTATAAATTATACACTGGCTGATGAAAAATACATTTCTCTCGGCCCCCCTCCTCCCTCCCCCCCCCCCTCCCCATCCTCTCTGCCTCGAGAGCCTGAGCTGAGACCAGAAGAATATGGTTTGCTTTTTAGCTCCTGTTTTGGCTGGGTTCCTGGACCCGGCCGCTGGGTCCGCGCCAGCTGCTTCCTCCCCCCCCAGCCCTTACCTGACGAAATATATTTATTTTTCACCCGCCGCCACCTCTTCCCGCTCCCCTCTTTTGCCTTCCCCTTGTTACCAGAGGGGGGGCAGGACCCCTCTCTCTGTGTCTCCCCCCATGCCCGTCCATCATGCTGACCCCCCCCAGCCCTACGTGGCCATCGCCGCCCGCTCCCCCCGGCTTTCCCCTGGATGGGGGCAACTTCCCAAACTTCCCCCGGGGGTCACGGCGCTGGAGACCCCCTCGGGCTGGGGGGGGTGTGTGAACATGGCGAGAGCCCCCCATCCCTCCCCGCACGCTCCCCAGCCATTTACACGGCTTTTGTGTTGGTTGGGTGTTTTTTTGTTGGGTTTTTTTTTTTTTTTTTCTCCCTGTAATACCGCTAATGTTTATCATTTGCCCAACAGGCTTGACAGATTTTGTTTCCTGTCGAGCGGCGGCGGCGGCGGAGCCCCCCCCCCCCCCCCCCCCCGGTTGCCAAGGAGCCGCCTCCCCGCACCGTCACGGCCTGATTTGGTATTCCGCGCGCGCCCCGCCGCATTTCTGTATGCAAGACAAAGTGTTTTGATGGAGGACGATTGCGGGAGTGTCTGGAGGCTGTTTGGAGTTTTATGGGCTGTGCAGAGCGCGCCCGGCTCGCTCCGGAGGGGCTCCGGCCGTTCCTCCCCACCGGGAGGGGGCTGCCGGGGGGGTAGCGGCGCTGGCGGGGCGGGGGGGGGAAGGGGAAATTGTGGAAGAACCTGCCTCCTTTTTGGCGCCCAGGCTAAAAATCTGAATGTTGAAAATATTTTTTTTTTAAGATATACGTGACAATGCTCCCTCTCCCCCCCTGCCCCCCCCCAGCTGTCCTGGGGTGGGAGTGGGTGTCTGTGATTCTCTCTCGCCGGCTGGCAAAGGTTGGGTGCTGATGGTGGGGGTGGCTCTTCTTCCCCTGATCCCACCCCCAAGCCCATCATTCCAGGTGCTTTCCCAAGCCTGGGAGATGCTGCTGGAGCATCCTCCCCGTGAGAGCTGCCCCTGGTCCAGGGATGCTGGTGGTGCTCAGCCGGGAGAGGGGCCGAAACCCCCCCAGCTTCGGTTGGGGACCCCCTCGGACCCCTGCAAAGCCTGCGCCTCTCTCTGCCCCTCACGCTCGGTTCTTGCCTTTTGATGGCACTTGGGGAAAAAAGGAGGCAAAGCCGTTTTTGCCTCCCAAAACCCAAGCCCTCTCTGCAGCTGGGTCTTTTTTTGGGCCCTTCTTGGCTTTTCCCGATGTATTTTTCTAGTGCAGAGATTTTCACGACTGTCTCTTCCACTTGGGTGAAACAGGGGAGAAGGGAAATAATAATAATAATAATAACGGCAATAATAAAAATCAAAAAGCAGCTTGATGTGGGCAAAAGAAGAAAACAAGAGAATGGGGTAGAGAACAGGCTAAATTTAAAATTGTAATTGGCTGACTTCCACAGGCTTGCGGGTGTTTTAATGACTCATAATAACTTCATTTAAAACCAGCTGAGCAGAAAATAGATTGGAGAGGAGCCTCAGGCCATTATGGATTTGTTTTTTTTTGACAAGCTCTGTTTTCGGCAGCCAGGAAGGCACTCGCGCGGGGCTCGGCTGCCTCGCTCTCCCGAGTTGGTGGTCTGCCCGGCAGAGATTGTATAGAAACCAGGGACCGCTATGGGTTTTGTTTTTTTCTTTTCCCCCTGATTAAAAATAGATGCCTTGAGGTATTATTTTAGCATCACTGTGGTTTGGTGCTTTTTTTTTTTTCTTTGCACTTTTGATGTGGTAAATGGAACATAAATAAAATTGTTTTTGAAATTACTGAATTAATTAGGTAGTAAAGCGACGACAGTGCATAAATTTACTTGGCAATTTTTTTTTTAATCCATATTTCCCCTCCCCCATCTTCTTACCAATTACAGCCTGTTAATAATATATAATCCCAAATTTTTATTAATCCCTTGTGCTGGGGAGGGAGAGGAATAGATGTTGTGTTGTACTGTGGGGGCAAAACTGTGGTGGGGAAGGGCTGGGTCCTCACCCTCCTCCCCGTGCGCCTGCGGGAAATCACCGATTTCCCATCCTCATCCCCCTCTACCCGTCCTCCTCCTCCTCCTGCTTCTCTCTTTTTCCTTTTCCCTTATGTTTTACCCCATAATCTGTGGTTCTGGAGCACCTCTCCCCGCAGCCCCTTGGCCCCCAGCCCCATCAATGTTTGGGGGAGACATGGGGTGCAAAAAGGCTGGTTTCATCCCTGGTGGGGAGGGGGACGGTGACACCGGCTGCTCCTGCCCCCTCCCTGGGCTCCTCTGCAGGGAGAGGGGTGGGAAACAGAGCCGGGGGGAGGGGGGGGCTGCAGCCCCACAATTAAGGGCAGTGCCACGGCGGAGGAGCCGGGTCGGGGCCTTTTACTGCTTCCCACCATCTAAAACTGGAGAGGCCGTTCCTCCTGCCCAATAAAGTAATTAAAGAGAATGGGTGCTGGGAGGTGGGAGTGGGTGAAAAGCCATAAGCTCTGGCTTCAGACCCCCCCCCCATAGTGCCTGGTTTGAGGAGAGGTAGCCAGGACCCCCAACCTGGGCTCACGGGGGTGCCCGCATCCCTGTGGGGATTCTCATTCTTTGGAGCATCCCATTCCCAACAGCGGCTTTAAACGGACGCTGCCCGTCCTGGCCAGCACCGTCCCCTCGCCTTTCTTTTGGGGGGAAACTGGTTAATCTCAAGATTGTGGCCATGCCAGGGGGGGGCATGGCGGTCCCGGGGCAGGGCTGACCTTGCGGCAGGGGGGCCACAGGGGGGGCGATGACTGTGCAGATCGCGCTGGACGGAAACAGCAGCGGCTCCTCGCCCGCCTCTCGCCGCGGGGACCTTTATTAGGCAGGAGCTATAAATTTTGTGGCGCGGGTATCGGTGTGCGGCGGGGGGACGGGTGCCAGCGTCGAGGCTCAGGGCTGGTCGTTGGCAGCGAGCGGAGCCCCGTCCCCTCGGGAAGATCATCCCGAGGTGTCTCTGCGCGGGGGGCGATACCAGGCGATGGCTAAAAATACAGACAGACCCCCCCGTCCCCAGCCAGTTCGCGCGCTGTGAGAGGCTGATGACCCCCCCAGGCGTCGATTCACACAGGAGAGGGGGAGAAGGGAGCCCTGACAGGGGTGCTGCTTGTGCTGCTCTCGGATACACCCTGCCCCCCGTAATAACAAACACCCAGCCCTGTTGGTGGTGGTGGTGGTTTTGGTTTTTTGTTTTGTTTTGTGTTTTTTTTTTCCTCTGATCCCTGTTATAATAAGCTCAGATGTTGGATGACATTTTTCCCGGTGACTCACATAGTAAAATTAACCTTGAACTATTTACATATTCAATCGCCGCCCGCCCTCCCTCCTCCTCCTCCTCCTCCTCCCCCCCCCACCCCTTCCGCGAGCGTGTGTACATTACAGGAATCCTGGCTCCGTATCAGTTTTTGTTTTGCTGATGAGAAAAAAAAAAAAAGAGAGAGAGAGAGAAAAAAATTCCCCCGCCTGGAGTACACATCTACTTGAGGGAAAGAACACGCAGTCCTGGCCTTTGGAAATTGGCAGGCGGCGTGCTGTTCCCGCGCTGATAAGAGGTACTGTAAATAAAACTGTACGGCAGCGCCTGCTGTAAAATGCCCCGCGTCTGTACTCATTGTTCTGACAGCTCCGGCTTTTTTTGGGTCCGCTGTTTTGGTACACGCTGTGCTTCCTTATGTAAGCGAGCGCGCCCGGCTCCTCCCGCCCTTCCCCCTGTTTATTTTTGCCTCGCCAGGAATTTTTTATGTCCGTGTCCCTTTCCCCCCCCTGTCCCCCCCCCCAGGCCAGATGCCGGCCGCCTTTGCCCTTCCTGGCCGTGCCTCCGCGGGGCTCTTAGGGGGCCACCAGTGTCCCCTCCCAAAATGGGGGCAAAAAAAGGCAAAGCAGACATTTGGCACAGCCCCAACACGTCCTAGCCCCACTGGAGCCCGGGACCCCCTGACATCCCTGCTCTGTGGGGGGGACACACCTGTTGCTGCCACGGGGGGTGGTATCCTCACGGACACCCACCTTTGGCAGCGGTGGGGCTCGGGGGAGCGTGGCGTGGCGATGGAGAGCCATTGCCTTGGCAACTGCCGGCTGCGCATCGCCGGTGCCGGGCGGAGGGCAACCATCGGCCCCCGGCAGCTTCAGCATCCCTCTGCGCCGCGCTCCGCTCCCGGTACCACCGGCGGCACCTGCACCCACACCGCGCTCCCCAGAGCCCCCGTTGGCACCTGTGGGGTGAGCTGCCCCCCCCTCCCCGCATCCCCCCCCAAAGCCCCTTTTCTGGGGGTGTATTTATCCCTGCGGAGCAGCCCGCGTGGCCCGTGCACACTCGGGTTGTTTGAAATGCAAACTTGACATCGCGGCGAGGGCGGCGGAGAACAACATACGCACAGCAAACAGGCAGACTGTCGTATTGATTAACAGATGAGACCTCTATTATCGATCAGCGCTTGGCGAGAAAATTTATCACTTTTAATTTCGCCGCTGCCAAATATTCCTGCCTGCGAGCCAGCCGTTACCCAGACAATTTAAAGGCGAAGGAATTCTCTTTTTAATGCGTCTCATGATACCCCTCCCTCTCTCCCCGTCGCTGTTTATGGGCACCTTCCTCAAATCCCATCGCGTTGGGGAGTCGGGGGGTGGGAGGGGCTGCCAGGACCCCTGGAAATGCAGCAGAGAAGTGCCCCCCCGCCCCAAAAGCTGCTCTGTCCCGCTCAGCTCCTCTCGACAGATGAATCAAACCTCAAAATCTAAGAAACGGGCACGCAGCTTTGTCCCGCAGCGATGCCTGCGAGGGTGTGTATCATTCATCTGCTTTTATCTGGAAGTTGCTTATCTGCTGCCGGGCATCCTGTTGTTTGCCTCGCCCTGATCAAGCAGCACGAGCTGATACTGATTTTCTAAGAATTTCCCCCAATATCACATCTCACTTTGATGGTCGAATGCGCCTCCGAGCTGCTCCCTCAGTCATCTCAGCCGCATCTCTGGCCAGATGCATCCGTGGGTACTGTCCTTGGGTACCCCCTCGGGTACCGGCAGCGGCTGCCGCAGGACGGGGCAGGAAACCAATCGCAATTAGATCAGTTACAAAACTAATGAAACTCAATGCTGTTTAATGATTTTTTTTTGTTGGGGGAAATATTAGAAATGTCTAATTTCTTCCTGGGAAGCAGCTCTTCATCATGCCTTGTGCTGTTACATGCAAGGGCTGGGGGTTAAGCACGGCGCGGGTTCCCCTGGGGGGTGCAGAGCACGAGCCCCCCTGTTGCCCGGGTCCCGTGGTGCTGGCAGTGACGTCCCCGTGCAGGTTGGGGTGGGAACCCCTGGAATAACCCTCCTCTCCCCTCTCTCTCCCCAGCGGGGGCCAAGGCCCTGGTCTGCGATCAGTGCGGCGCCCAGTTCTCCAAGGAAGACGCCCTGGAGACGCACCGGCAGACACACACCGGTATGTGCCCCCCGTCCCCCCCCTCCGTGGCCCCGGTGCGGTGCTGATATCGGGGCTGCCTTTGGGGCCTTTTCCCCCACAGAGAGATTAACCCTTTGCGCTTCCCGACCTGCACGGGCCCCTTTCTTGGCTTTAATTAGAATGAGGTAAGTGGGCTTCATTCTCTCTGGGTTGGGTTTGTGTTGGGGTCTGTGCGTGGGGGCTGCAAAGGGCGTTTGCTGCCTAATTCCTACTCGGGTCGGGCTTTGCTGGGCTGGTGGCAGGGATGTTGGCAGAAGGAGGAACACAACCTCTCGCCGCTCGCGCATGGTTCCCCAAGCCACATGCACCAAAACGTGACCAGCTGCCCGGCGCTCGGCTGCTGTGTCGGGTTGAAGAGCAGCTTCCCGAGGGATTAAGGCCCCTCGTTGGGAGCATTTGGGTGCTCGGGAGCCTGAGAGCAATGAGCTGCGAGCTGTTTGCACACCCCCAGCCAGTGCCGGTGGTGGCGTTCCCGTTTTTCAGGGTGTTTATAGGGATAATTGTGCTGCGCCTGGAGCTGGGGGGGGGGCGGGTGTCATCATGCTGCCACGAGGTGTGTGCGAGTGTCTGCGTGGGGGGGTGTGCTCATCCAAGAGGATGCTCAGGGACCTGGGGACGGGGATCTGGGGAGGGCAGGACCCATCTGTGCACAGAAAAGCCTCTTTCCCTGCTGCTCGTTGGGGTTCACAGCCCCAGGGGGAGCGGTTGCTGTGGGGCAGCCCTGCCTGGCGCAGCCGCTCGGGTAATTAACTCAGTGCCCTGGCACCAGTGTTGGCAAGAGGGAGGGAGCCCCAGGTCCCCTGTCACTCAAGCACAGGTGCGAGGTGGCATTTATTGCTCAGCCCTAACGGGTGGGATCGATGGTGGGGCAAGTGCCCGGTGGTTTCTTCCCTCTGCCCTCCCCCAGCAGCTCCTGGCCCCTGCCGCCTTTCGGCTCTTGTGCTTCCCAGCCCTTCCCAGCCTCACACAAGGAGCCCTTTATGCTTCTCTTGAAAGCCACCTTGCCCAGGAAAGGTTTGCTATGGGGCACGGGGGAATTGGCATCTGGGCCATCCCAGGTGGAGCCTTTCAAACCCCCAAAATCCCAGGCTGGGGGCAGGGAAAAGCTGCCGCTCCTCCCGGTGCTGTACTGGGAGCAGCATGACCCAGCACAGGCTCCTCTTTCACTGCTGAAACCCTGTGAAATGCCACAAAGGGGCTGGGGTTGGCAGGGAGAGCCCGGCCGGGGGCTGGGGGAGCGATGGAAGTGCTGTGTCACGGGGCAGGAATAGCTCTGGCTGTCACCGGAGCCGCGCTGGCCCAGCACCAGTCCATAAATTGTGAAGTAATTGCCCTCCGTGTCCTGAGTCCTGCAGCGGGAGGCCGGGCTTTACCAATAACGGTCTTTTTAAGGTGGGGGGTGGAGGAGGAGGAGGAGAAAGAGGAAGGGGAGGCTGCGCTGGGGCAGCCAGCCAAGCTGAGGGACAGCCCCAAGCCCAGGCAGGGGGCTGAAGGTGGTTGAGCAAACTCTGCCTGGATCCCCAATTCCATATATTTCCCAGACCTATTGAGCATCCCGGGGTGGGCGGGAGGTACCCAGGGCTCCGTCACCCTGGGAACAGGCACCTTTGAGCATCTCCCCGATGATGCCTTCTCCCAGAACCACTCTGGGGATGCTGAGCTGGTCACTGACTCGGTTTCTTGGGGGTGAGAGCCCCGTGGGTCGCCACGTCCCGGGGACTGGATGTGGCTGGAGTTGGAAGGGCGGCAGGGAGTGGTGCGGGGGGACAGGGTGACCCCACGGGGTGGGTTTGTCATCGCCGCCGTCAGCTGTAAACACCGCAATGAATGGCTTCCTCTGCTCGGTGGCACGCAGAGCCCTGCCCTGGCACTCAGCATCCCCCCCCCCCATGGTGCTATAATTAACCCCCTGCCCAAATAGCGGCATCTCCCTGGAAGGAGTGGGTTTTTTGGGTGCCCTCCCTTCGCCCTTTGCAGCAGGTCAATTGGGAAAAGACCTTCCAGCTTTCCCCAGAAAAAAAAAACCAGCTGTTTTTTGGTAGATGTTCAGGTAGATGCCTTCAAGGAGGGCATCAAAAACTGCACAGGGTTTTGTATTGTTTGGGAGGGGCTGACCACATGCACGCACTTTGCCCAAAAACATGGTGTTCAGGGGTGGATGTGGGACCTCTCCACAACCACTCGCTGCTTGTCCGGGTAGGCTGGAGCTTTTCTGCGATGGGTGGCCAAGACAAAGGACTCCTGTTGGGCTTTTTTTCAGCATGTGGGGCTGTTTCTCAGGTGGATGGTCAGGATTCAGGACCCCCTTTAACACATATATTTTCCCCCCCGTTGCCCTCATTGCTGCTCCGAAGGATGGTGTTCTTGTCCCGGTGTTCGTGTGCTGCCTCCAGCAGCAGAAAACCTACGCCCTCCTTTCTGACCAGAAGTAAAAAAAAAAAATATATATATATATATATATAAAAAAAATAACTGAAGGAAAAAATAGTTTGTGCTTGTAAACACGGAGCGGGCTGAGAGCTGCCAACGGCCCCGTGGGCTTGGGGCTGCGACGCCCTCTCCGGGCGCGCTCTGTCCTTGGCCCATGGCAATAGGAAAAGCAGCAACTGTTTTGGCTCATCTTCCAGCAGCGTGAGCCCTGGGGGGTGACAGGAGCCTGGAAAATTCCTTACCCTTCTCCTAAAATGTAGAGGAAAAAACAAAATGCCTTGAGAAGGCAGCCTGACCAATCCCCCCAGCCCACACCGCCAGGGCTCGGGATGCTCGGGGTTCGTGCTAACGGGGCTCGGGCTCGTTGCCCGCTTTTATAAATATCAGAGGTGACTCGTCTTGGGTTCCCCGCCGTGTGCCAGGGCCCTTAGTGCGCGGGAGCGTGTGCGCTGGGCGGCCCCCCCAGTCGGTGGGGCAGCACCCACCGACGCTCACCGGCTTCACCCACGCACGCTGGGAGCCCAGCAGAGTGGGGCTGCTTCTGCGCCGAGCTGACACCTTCATTTTGGGGTTGGGATGTGCAGGAGCCTTCGCCTGCATCCCCCTCCCGCATCCCTCTCCCACATCCCTCTCCCGCGTCCCTCGCCTTCCCCGCCTGGCGACGCCGGCACCAGGACACAAGTAGCAGAAAGGAGTTAATAAACCCAATGTGTTAGTGAAAATTGAAAAGCTATAAATCTTCCCCCCTGCCTTTTTTTTTCTTTTATTCCTATTTTTTTCTTTTTTCTTTTTTTTTTTTTTTTTGCTGGGATGTTGGTAGCGTTTTGATTTAATAGTTGGCCAAACACAAGGGTCTATTTTATTCAGAGTTTACAGGCCTCAGGGCTGTTATTCCTCCAAATTTAATAGCATTGAAATTGCAGGGTTGGCGATAATTTGCCTATCACTTTCTGCTCTCCCATTGATGTTTATTGTCAGCGGGATGGAATCTCAATCCGATTCACTTAGATAACATGTCTGTTAAACATTTAGATAATTGTGCCATCATTAACTTGTCACATTATTTTAGAGATTCGAAACAGCCGTGCGGTGGGAGCGGAGGTGCAAAGGGAGGGGAACCCAGTGCGGGGCAGCGGGGACCCGGCAGGATGCGCCCGGGGACGGGTCCCTGCAGCTGCTCAGGAAAAGCTGCTCTCCCCCCCCAAAAAAATACTCTGCTCCTGTTCTAAACATGGCACAGAGGGATTTTATTTTACTTTTTTTTTCATTTTTTATTAATTTTTTTTTAAATGCCAGAGCACTTGGCATTTTTCTGTGGAGGAACATCCCAGCAGCCACATTATGGGTTGGGGGATGCATGGGAGAGCCAGGGAGGGGGAAGGCAAATGGGTACACGCTGCCTCTCTCTCCTCTTGGCAAATTCACATTTAGCCCAATTAATTACCTGTTTGTCTCATCTCCCTTCTTCTGCTTCACTTTCTTTGCCTCAAAATGGTACCCGCCCCAGAAACACCCGCGATGCTGCGGCCGTACCTCACGCTGGGATATTCCCGGTTGGAAATTAAGGAGGTTTTGGAGGGTGTGGAACATAAGGTGCAAGTTTGGCGACAGGAGCTGTAAATTCTGCACAGAAATAAATTCCATTCGACTCCCATGGAGTAGTGGGGAGGTGATTATCTCCCCTGTTCTCACGCCAGATCCTGGGCCCGGCTGGGGGCAGTGCGGGTGATGCTGTGAGCCCAGGCAATGCTGAGCGAGATTTCTTTTGGATGCGAGCATGGGGTTTGGATGCTGGGGTTTGGAATCGCTCCTCCATGTTCTGCCCTCCCCCAGCACCTCGGTTGGAGGCTGCGGGTGGGCTTGGGGTTGGACACGAGGATCACAGTTCCTATGGAGGAAGCAGGAGTGCCCTGTGATGCGCAGGAATGGAGAGAATTGGTGCTGCTGTTGGGGAGCGAATCTGGTTGGCATGTGGAGGGCACCAAGACCCTGTTTCTGGCACCTTCCAATGCCAGCGGGAATCTTTCAGCAACCTGGGAAAACTGGCTGGGGGAGCTGCTGCCAGAGGCATCCCCGGGGGGGTTGTGGCTTCAGCAGCAGCTGAAAATGTGAAATCGCGGTGATGAAGATGCTTTTGTGGCCACTGTAACATTTTTGGGTATAGGCATCTGGCTGGAGCCCCAGGTGCCACGCGTGGCATCGCCAGCAAAGGGATTTGTCAGAACCTGAGGGAGAAAATTCCGTGCTTGTCTTCGGCCGCTGGAGGGGGAGCGGGGCTCCTGGCTCCAGCCCCTGGCCGGGGCAGGAGGGTCGGGATGAGCCCAGGGAGGGCGAGACGGAGCAATCCCCGAGCACCCAAAATGCGATGCCTTGGGGTATTTCATATTCTTGCAGCCAAGTTTATTTGCAGAAAGGACTGGAAAGGATACAGGGGGACGGCAGGGCAAGTGTTCAGACAGAGCCCATCGCCACCCCAGTGCTTCCCAGCTCGTGCCCCGGATGCCCTTCACAGAATCACAGAATGATACGGGTTTGGAAGGGAACTTTGGAGATCCAGTCAGAGTCTTTAGAGGAAATTGGTTTTTGCAGAGGCTTATTTTGGTAGAAATGAGGGCTGGGGTGGTCGTGCTTCCCATTGGGAGCCCCCATCACTCAGCAGTGTAATTCCCAGTGGCAGCGGCCATCCCACATCCACCGGCTTTGCCCTGGCCACCTCCGAGCACATGGAGCGGGGGGTGCTGGGGGCGCAGGATAGAGTCCTTTTGTTTGACTTTAACGTCCTGCGACAGAGCATGGACCCCCCGTTCCCGGCAGCGGGACTCTCCCCACCTGGGGTTGGGGGGCAGCGCTGTGGGGCCGGGGCAAAGCTCCATGGGGGGGTTTGCTGAAGGTGGGTTTGCCGGGGGACGGGAAGGTGGCCGACCCGCGTGTCCCTGTCCCGGCCAGTGCCCAGCCTGTAATTTTCCTCTGCAAATACTATTTAAAGCGCGATGAGAAAAGCCCTCTCGCTAAGCTACGGAGAAATCTTTCTTGTCCTTTAATTCTAGATGAAGGGGATTAGTGTGAACATATTTAACCTCTGACCCGTGGACAAAAGCATTATCAAATTTAGTTGCCGAGTGGCTCCCCATTTAACCGAACCAGCGCAGTATCTCAGCAAATGTGTTTTCTTTCCTTCCCTCCCTTCAAGGCTTTAAGTTCCATTGTTGCCCCCAGAGCACGGGGGAGACCTGGGAGCCTGCATTGGGGTGCCTGTCAGAGCCCCCATAGGGGAAACCAGTGGGGCACCATCACGGCTAGAACCCGTGGAGCCCTCAGAAAGATGGTGAACCCCCCCAAAAAGCACGTTTTCTGTAGGTTGGGCTGCTTTTTCCCTGGTTCCTGGGTGCTGGCTGTGCCGCCGTGGCTTGGGGGATGCTCAGCCGTGGCTGCGGAGCAGGGAGATGCCTCTGGCACCCCTGGGCCACGGAGCAGGGAGGAAAAGGCTCCCCTGGGACGGTGGGCGCTGTGGCGGGGGACGGCTGCGGGTCCGGCGGAGGAATGCCGAGAGGGGCCTCCCGGTGTCCGTTTACAGTGCATCGCTCATAAACCCGGCGGCGGGGGCGAGGGCAGGGGGACCGGCCCTCCTGGTATGTGATTGATTATCTGGTATTTATGCCATTGAGGACTTTTCAGCGGCTCGGGGTCAGGGGGTCATCTCGTGTGTCTTGCTGCAAATCCGCTTCCTTTTGTACAGTGCGGGCTGGGTGAGCAGACACACAAAAACAGCTTTTTCTTTTCCTTGGGAAAAAGGGGAGGGGGGCGGGCTGGTGTCAATGAATTTTTTTTTTCAGCCTTTCCTGAATAGTGTCCTTTTTAATTCCAAAGAACTTTTAATTAAAAGTAGCAGGAAAGTTCATCTCGACAAGGTTTAACTTACCTTAGCAGCTACTTTTGTCCCCCCAGGATTCACGTCTCCCCGCTTTACAAAAAAGAAGCCCCTCGAGAACCAGGGGGGGCCACTCTTGGTACCGTTTTGCATCTCCCCGGGTTTGCCAAGGGGGCCTTTTCATCTTTTCTCTTTTTTTTTTTTTTTTTTTTTTTAAACGATGAGGGTGCAGGAATAATAAGTGGACGCTGCGAATCCTGGCTTTGTGCCTGGCGGCAGCCGGTGCCTTCACTGGCCCCACTGGGCCAGGGGTGGCCACCAAAAGGCTCCTTTCATTGGCGTTTGATCTGCGGGGCCAGGGGGTGCTGGGGTGGTAGCACCCTGGCCAGGAGGGATGCTGGGGAGTGGGTGGGCAATGGGTGGGTGATGCTCAGTGCCAGGTGGGATGGTGGTAACGGTGATGGTGATGCTGGTCTCCCATGGGGTGGGATGTCACAGCCCCATAGGCGAGTGTGTGGGCACCAGGGAGGACAAGACTGACTGGGGACATCGTCTGCTCTCCCCTAAAACCCTCTTGGCAGGGAAAAACACGTGCCGACACTCATTGGGAAATGAGTTGGGAAATGCTCACAGGGGATTTTATTTGGCCAAAAAGAGATGGGGGGTGGCTTCCAGTGGGGCAGAAACACCGGTGAGGGCTTGGTCTCCTCCCTAGAGCTCTGTGTTTAACAACAGAGCTGTGTCTAGTGCATGAATTTAACATCACTGGGAAAGCAATGGGCAAAATACGTCAGCTTTTCAACAGAGGTCAAAGTATTTTTTCAGCTGGTTTCACTCCAGATTCCAATGGGGAGGAGGAAACATGGGGAGCCGGTGTGGTGGCAGCAGGTCAAGGAGGAGAAGACATTCATTCCCCTTCTGATCAGGGGCCAGAGATGCCACCGAGATTTGCCCCGGGGGAAGCGCTCATCCTCGGGAAGGGCAGGGATGGGTCCGGGGTTCTCCAGGATGGGCTTAGGGGGGAATGTCACCAGGGGGAGATGCTGCTCGTGGGTACCAGCCAGACTGGGGTATTTTGGTCGAATGATGCTTGTTTTGCCGGGAAAGAGGGCGGCTTTTCCTTCTGTGCTTTTGGGGGCTGGAAGAGGGGAACACTGGATTCGGCTGAGGATGATGAGGAGCAAGGGGTTTGGATGCTCGAGGCTCATCTGAGCACGCTCAGTTCCCTGAGCATCGTTCCCTCTGCTGGCGTGGCACCAGCTCCAGGGCACGCCGGGTCCCCCTCGAGGAAAATCACACCCCCAGCTCTTACACACTGTTCCCCTTCCCAGGAAAAGTCTCTCCCAGCTCTGCCCTTGCCATTTTTCACACCTGCGTTAAGGCCAAATCGCCGTCGCCAGCTCCTTCGGCATCTAAACTGAGGTCATTTGGGAGGGTGTGATGTTGCCCCGCTCCCCTGGCTCGGCTGCGGGGGGCTCGGAGGTGGCATTTGTCCCCCAACTGAGGTGTGGAGGGGCTTTTGGTGATGGGATGGAGGGGATGGAGGGATCCTGGTGCTCAGAAGGGAAGGTTTGTCCCCATTGATGGGCTCCGTCTTTGGCCGCCTGAACATTTTCAGTTTGTATTGATGTATTTTGATAGATATTCCGTACAATGAAAAGGTTTTGGGGGGTGGCATCGCGAGGAGGGCCCATCTCCAGCTTCAGCTGGAAGGCTTTGGGGTTTGCGAACATCTTCCAACAGCAGTTTGAACTGAAAAAGCAGGAATTAGGCTGGAGCAGCGTAGGTGCAAACCTCCTGCAGCACCTTCCTGGGCACTGGGGGCTTGGGAAGCCCCCGCCTCCCCCAGCCGAGGGATGGAAATGCAGTAAATGAGGGTTTGCCCTGAAAAGGGTGGCGTGATTTGTGTTCCCAAAGGTGAGGTTTGTGTGACGCTGGGTTTCCTCGGGAGGGGAACCCCCTCCTGCTCTGTCGGGGCAGCTCTGGGTGATGCTGAGCATCCTTCCAGCGCCCGGGGACCACCGTCGGGGGGGCAGGATGTGGCTGGGGGGAGAACGGCTGGGGCAGGAGATGCTGGGGGGTTGCTTGTCTCCTTTGCTGGGGAAGGGGGTGCCCCTGGGTGATGCTGTGTCCCCCTGGGGAGCATCCCTGGTAGGAGCCCCCGCATCCCTTGGGTTGCAGGCAGGTCCCTGTGTGCGGGCTCAGCATCCTGCCCTGGGCATGGGGACACCCTGGTCCTCCTTGGCAGCAGATACCCCCCCAAAAACCACATCCCTCGATGAATAGCACCCGATCTGGGTCCAGCTGCTGCCATGATTGACGCAAAGCCCGTCTATAAATAACGTCTTTCTCTCCCCTCATAAAGACTTTGCGGTTTAGTTTGCTTTCAAGGTCAAGATCAGACCTTTCTAAATAAACACATATCAAAGGATCATTAGCAGAGCAGCACTGTTAAATTGAGATATTAACTTCTGTCAGCCGCGCGGTTCCTTTTTGTTCTGTAACTCGCGACTGCGGCGGGTTTTTATTATTTTGGCCCGAGGCGGTAGCATCTGGCTTCTGTAGAGACTGTAAAAATTAAAAAGCAACACAAATCATTGCGAGAGAAAAGCAGTAAATTCAATGATAAGAATTTAAAATTAAAATGTTTCGGCGCTTTTATATTCCACGGAACACGAGGCGAATGAGCTGTGTGCCTGTTGCCATAAAGCCACCGCTCGCTGTCGCCGGGCTCCTGCCCTCCCCGCTCCCTCCTCGTCGCTCCCGCCCGAGCAACCGCAGTGAAGGGAGGCGAGAAGGAGGATGATGATGATGATGATGATGGCGACGGTGATGGAGAGGCAGGGCAGCGGGGAAGGTGCCGCCGAGGGGTGGGGAGCAGAGGGCCTCCGGAAAGGGAGGCGAGGCGGGGATGCTCCGTCCCGCCGCGCTCAAAGGGGTCGAGCGGGGAGGGTGTGACTAATGCGCCGGGTCACCGGGATGCGGGACCGCATTGTCCCCCGCCTCCAGATGGCCCCTGGAATAAATCACCCCCCTGCGCCGGAGCCGGGGCTCGGGGCTC
This sequence comes from Scolopax mira, assembly GCA_004320125.1. Taxonomy (NCBI): domain Eukaryota; kingdom Metazoa; phylum Chordata; class Aves; order Charadriiformes; family Scolopacidae; genus Scolopax; species Scolopax mira. Next base: position 48,789 of record BJBW01010715.1, read on the forward strand.
CCCGCGTTGCTGTGGGCGCCGGGACCGGAGCATCCTCCTCCCCGGCGTCCCTCAGGGCTGCGGCCGGGCAGGAAACGGGAGGGAAAATGAAGCATTTTGGGTTTGGGGGTGGGTGTAATGCTCTCTGCTTGCAAGGCCAATGCTGTGCAGCTGCTCTGAGAGGCTGGGGTCTCTCCTGGCGTCGGCAGCGCCGGGGGATGCTCTGCCCGCCTGTTGCCGGGTCTCCAGCCCCGCAGGGAAGCCGGCGGCAGGAGAGCAGGCAGCACCGCCTGCTTTTTAAGAATTAATTTCCCGTAGTCGCTTAAAGTTGGGAAGAAAGCTGTGCCATCTCCGAGTAAATAATAACAATCCAACAAATGCCCCCTTGGGAGAAGTTGCCTTCCATAAGGATGTTAATTAGCGCGTGAGCTGAGCGGCAGAGTCCGGAGGCAGCCTTTGAAACTGGGATGATTTGGTGACTCTGGCACCAAATGTGTGTTTCTCGTTGGGCGGGTGTGTCCCTCTCAGGGAGGCTGGGGGGGGGCAGGAGGGATGGGGGGTCCAGCCGACCCACCCAACGGCACCTTAGTTCTGCTGCTGGAGGTTGGGAAGGGCTGGCTCTGCCATCCCAGTGTGACACCTCAAAACCCCCTGTGTCCACGTGTGCGTGTCCGGGCAGCGTATGGGGAGGGGGCTCCTCCACCCTGTGGGTTTTCTCCAAAAACCCCGCTTTTGGTTTCATAATAATCCCAAAACCAGGCATGGAAACTGGGTTAATCTTCTTACCCTGAGCAGCGCACGTTCCCCTTCCTCCCGGGGCAAAACTCAACCTCGGTGCTGGCACCCCCAGGGCCGTGCCAGTGCCCACTGCTTCTGCCTGTCCTTCCTCACTCATCCTCATCCTCCTCCTTGGCTCAGTGCCAGCAGGATGTGTGTGGCATCCCCAGCTGAGACCAGGGCCTTAAGCTGGCTTTAATAGCCCTCAGTCCCAGCAGGGTGGCCATCGCTTGCCCAACCCTGACCACAGCATCTGCCACCAGGCAGTGGGTGGCCATCCCGTGCCAAAGCCACTGGGGGTGTGTAACCCACTTGCCACCACAGCCCCAAGGATGCTAAAACCACTACCCTCCCCTAATGCTGCTTTTCCTGCTCGCCTGCAGCCAGCAGCACTGCCCGGGGGGTGCAGGCTGGTGGGGAGCCCTTGACACACTGGTGAAAACACGTCAAATGTCCCCAAAATCTCATCTGGTAGGCGCCAATGGCCCTTGGGTTCCTGTTCTGCGCCATCTGCCCCCGTCCTGAGGTCAGCAGTGGTTTGAGTGCCGTTCCCTGGCACGTGCATCACGTGAGAGACGGTGTGAAACGTGGAGGTTGAAGGAGCAAATCCCATCAGAGACCCCGAATTTTCAGGATAAGGGCCGAGGGTTTGGGGGGTTCATGGTGGGCTCCCTCGGTGCCTGCACCTGATGCTGGAGCCTTCCCAGCAGGGCAGGTGGTTATGGGCTCCTGGCACTATTGATCATGGCTGCAGTGGGTGGAAGAACCACGGTGATTCTGGTGCCTGGTGTCGCAGCCGTGAGGGTGGGCAGGGGGACATGGCAGCATTATGGGGAGGGGGAGATGGCAGCAATACGGGAAGAGCTCAGGGAAGGGCGGTTTGGTTTGCATATCCCAGCATTGGCTCTGAGTGCCAGCACCGCGCTGCCGCAGCGGGGGCTCGGCACAGGATGCTTCACTGCTGCAGTGGTCCTGGTCCCCTCAGGTCCCCCCCTCCTGCCGCAGCATCCCCCGGTCGCCTGCTTTGGGGGTCTGGGCCCACACCAGGGGGTGGCACAGAGCTGGGGGGAATGCGCAGGCGTGTGCACAGGCACCGGGGGGGGGGGAGAAAACTTGAAGTCAAATGTCTGAAAGTCAGATCCCTTTTTAGTATGAATTTGCTGTATCTCATTCTGAGCACTAATTCCAATTTAATTGCAAGTGGCCTGAAGCCTCTTCAATAGGAGTAACAAATGGTTTGATTTTGTAAACTTCATCAGACTGCATTTTAAATGCGACACACTAGCCCGGCTCGAATGCCAATGAAGCACTGAAGTAGCTCTCTGTTTACTAATTATCCGTTTTTACTTCAAGCCACGCTGGCTGGCTTGTCTGATTAAATCGGATTTGTGGGATAGAGAACAGCTAGCAGAGTTTTCTCTATAGTAAACGAGATTGAAACTATGGGCCGCCTGGCTGCACACTGTAAATTATATTTCCTTTTAAAGGGGACGTGTCGCCTTTCTCCCGCCGGCGCTCCTCCTGCATCCCAAACGTGGCGGCGCGGCTCCTTCCCAAAGGACCCCCCGCCCCGCGTGGGCACGGGTTTTCATTCCTTGCCCGGCGGAGGCAGCGGGTGGGGGACGGCGCCGCGCTGGATGCCGTGATGCCGGCACCATCCCTCGCCACGGGCCGGAACAGCCCCTGGGTGTTGCGTGTCGCATCTTCCTCGTCTCTGCACCCCCGGTGATGGCGCTTCCTCGGGAGCGAGCGCTGGAGCTGCGGGGCGTGCGGCTCCAGGAGGCTGCTGTAGGGCTGCTCCTCCCGCCAGCAGCCATCCGTCCCCGAAAAAACACATTTGGGACCACCTGATGTTTAAAACTCCCTCGCCCCCACAGCGTCTGAGCCCCACGCTGCCCCCAGACCCTGCGGCAGCACCGATGCACGGTCACGGCCTGGGTCTGATGGAGATCCCCAAACCCAGGGACGGGGGGTGAAGGTGCTGCTGAGCATGAAACGGGGTTGCGCTGCCACCTCCCCGGTTGCTAAGACTTTAACTCCACGAGCTTGACCTGCACCGCCCCCTCCCTCGGTATCTATCTCTGTGCCCGGGGGGGGCTTTTTATATTTTAATTTGCTTTTGAACGTCCTGCGAAATTAATGGCGCGCTGGGGGCCATTGTGCGGGGTACAGTAGAGGGAAGGGCCGGCGGCGCCCGCCGAGAGCCGCCGCGTTTCCCGGGGAATGAATTGCTCGCCCGCCTTCACCCCTTTTAATTGTTGACAGTAAAAAGCGTTTAAATGCCGCTTAATTTGTAATCATCTTCCCGCAAAAAGAGGAGAAACCATTAAAACGTCAGGGAAATGAATAAATCCGTCTCTCGGTGGTTTGGGGCGGCGGCCCGGCTTTATCGGGGGTGATTTTTCTTCCGATGGCTGAGGGCTGGCTCGGGGCTGCTGCGGGTGGGAGCCCAGGGATGCGCCTGGGGTGGGAACCCAGGCACCCTCTCACGAGCTTTCCCATTTTTCCCCCACATCCCAATTCCCTCTCCAAAGACGGGACGTGGCTGCACACGCAGCTTAAAGAAATAATATATAATTCAAGTTCATTGAGTGCCCGCAGCGGGATGGTGCCCAGCAGACCTTGCCTGATGCCATCGTGGTCCTTGGCAGTGCCCAACTTTGGTCCCCTGCATCCTGCGGTTGGGCTGGATGGAGGATGCAGGGATGCGGGGCTGCCTCCTGCATCCTCTGCCCCCACGCCGGGCTGACATCAGCCTTCCCACCCCACGGATGCTTTTGGGGGGCAGCTGCTCCCAGGTGGCTCCACCAGCCATGTCAGGGCACAGACACCTCTCCACTCACAGGGTTTGTTCATTTACTAATGCCTTATGTGAAAAAAAAATAAATATATAAATACAATTTAAAACTGCCCTGGTGGGTGCTGGCAGGCAGCACCCCATGGGATACCCATCTCCCGGGGGTCCCGCTCTGTCCCTGTGGACGGGCCGGGACATCCCCTCGTGCAGGAGGAGGCAGCTCGTCCCCATCGCTGCCGGAGCCGGCCCATTTTTTTTTCAAGCGGGGGCCAATTAGTTTCACAAATGAGGGCCCTACGGTGCCAGGGAGGATTTGTTACGGCCCCGCGCGCCGGCCCGGCGGCATTGTCCTGCCCTCCGCCCCCGCGGGAGCCCATTGTCCCCAGCCCCAGCGGGGGCTGCTGGCGGCAGATTTATCGGGGCCGGCGTCCCGCCGGCCGGGGCCTCCGCTCCGCAGCTGGCCACGGCGCTGGGGGCTCAGCCCCGGGGACCTTTGACCCGTCCTGCTGTCACCGCCGGGGCCGCCGAGGGCTGCGGGGCCGCATACCTCTCGGGATTTGCTTCGCACGGCCCGTTTGGGGCTGTCTGCTTTTTTTTTCTTTTTCTTTTTTTTTTTTTTATCATTTTTATTTTATTTTTTTTGTCTCGGGAGCGTTTTGTCCGCAGCTGCGTGGGGGGCGCGCGAGCCCATGCCCCCCCCTGGATAAATCCCTGAGGAGGGAGAGAGGCAGCTCCCATGCAGGGCTGCTCTCTTGCCGCTTTTATTCCCGGTTCAGTAGGTTTTTTTGCAGATTTTGGAGCGTTTCTGGGCTGTGTGCCTCGGCAGGGCTGGGGCTGAGCATCCCTTGGGGGCAGAGCTGGCCGCGGTGGGCCACCACGGCACAGCAGATGGTGGCACGATGCTGGGGCCACGGTGGGATGCCAGGATGGGTGGTGGGGTGCTGGAATGCCCATTCCAGAATGCCCTCAGCGATGCCCATCACCCCGGTGGTCCCCAGGTAGGGGCCATGGGGCTGCCCAGGAGGATGCTGCCAGCATCTTCCCATGGGCACATCCCTTGCTGGCACCTTCCTGCCCCCCCGGTGGGATCACAGTGCCAACACCATGGGTACCCCTGGTGCGGTGGCCACGTGGGCTCCCTCCAGCGACTCCTCCTCGTTGCCGCCGCATCCCCCTGGGTGGGTTTTGGCAGCAGCATCCCCCAGCCCCGCTGTTCCTGACGCAGCGCGGAGCTGCCGGTTACCTCCAGCATCTTGCCGCTGCTAATGAATTGCTAATACAATTTTCTAGATAATTTTATTTCCATAGTCCTCACATTTTAATGTCTCCAAAAAGCTCGCGTTTATTTGCTTAATCTCCCTGCGTAATACAATTTGCACTGACTCACAGGTTCTGAACAATCAGCTGTGCATAAACGAAAACAAATTGTTTAATAACACAGAGGTCTGATATTTGTGTGTCGGGATCCGGGGTTGGGGATGTTTTTCCCTTTGGCCTCGATGCAGCCAGGTTTGTACCCACAGCTGGTGGGACAGGGCTGGTGTTTGCGTGGGGCTTGGGATGGTGGGCGGCACGGGGGGGCGGACGTGTCCCCCTCCTGCCCCTGGGGCAGCCCTGAGGGGTGTTCCTTGGGGTCCCCTTTCCCCTGGGCATGGAGCTCAGCAGCTTCCAGGTGCATTGGGGTGCGGTGACGGCCCCACACCTGCCTCGCCTTTGGGCTGGGGCTCCCAGCTGCCTCCAATGCAATAAAAACCCCTTTTCCCTCCGCCAGCATCCCCTCTGCGGGGCTTGCGGTGGGAGGGCTGGGGTCCCCCTGCAAGGACCCCAATGATGCCCTGTAGTTCTTGGGGTCCCCGCTGCTGCGGGAGCATCCTCCCTGCTGTGGGAGCATCCCTGCTGCTGGGTGGGAGCGGGGACCCCCTAAAGGCCTTGTGGGGTGGTGGGGTAGGGGTGCCGGGTGCAGGGCATTCCCTAATGTCTGTCTGTCCCCCTGGGCAGGTACGGACATGGCGGTGTTCTGCCTGCTGTGCGGGAAGCGGTTCCAGACGCAGAGCGCGCTGCAGCAGCACATGGAGGTGCACGCCGGGGTGCGCAGCTACATCTGCAGCGAGTGCAACCGCACCTTCCCCAGCCACACCGCGCTCAAGAGGCACCTCCGCTCACACACAGGTACGGCCACGGCGCCCGCAGGGGGACGGGACAGGCTGCCTCCCCCGGCGCTTCAAAAAAAATAGGCAAAAAGAGACGTGAAACTGTCTTAAAAGTGTCGAGGCGGCTGCGGCGGAGGGTTTTTGGCTTGGGAAAAGAAAAAGAAGGGAAGGGGGAGGAAAAAAAAACCAAACTAGAAAGAAAAAGCCACGTGTAATAAGTTGATCCGGTGTAAGGTGACATGTGACCTCCCCGAGGGATGTGCCATCGCACCCCTCGCATCGGCTTAGGGGCAGGAGATGCACATAATCACCCCTGCCCGCCCCTAATGGGATTAGGGCAACCTGCGCGAGGTGGAGCTGGGGCTTTGGTGCAGCCCCCCCGGGGCCGGGCGAGGGGAGCGGGGCTTGGGCCGTGTCCTCAGGGACCCCGCGCCGTGTCCTCGGCTCCTCCGATGGCGTCACCCGGCACAGCCCCGGGGAGGGGCAGAGGAGAGGCCCCAGCCCGAAGGGAGCTCCTGGCCACCATGAGCAGTGTTGCTCGGGTCCGGCCACAAAACCCCCCGGTGCGGGAAAAAGGAGACCCTGGGGGGAATAGTGGGGTGATGGGGGAGGCTTTGCAGCCTCGCCAAGCATCACTGCCCATGCCATGGCTTGCTGCAGGGGCCAGGGGCTCCTCACCCCCCGTTGCCCAAAGCGCTGGGGGCCTGTGTGCCTCCCTGGGCTGTGCCTTTAGAGCTGGTGGGGAGGAAAGTGGGTGCAGAGGGAACAGCCCCCTCCTCCAGTGCCTGCAGCAGCCCCAGACCCAGTACAGCTGGGGGAGGCGGGCTGGCTGGCAGCACCTCAGGAGGGTGGCTCAGTCCAGGCAGTGGCCAGTGGCCACCAGACCCACACGTGTCCCTGGGCTCGGGGTCCCCGTTGGGGAAGTGGGAATCGCACGCTGCCGATAAGCACGTTAATGCCGAGCGCCGGAGCTATTTATAGCCGGTTAATCCGGTGACCTGGGCTGCGGGTCGGGCCCCGCGCGTCCCCCCCAACCTCTGCCGCCCCAGCAGCTCCCCAGGGTGAGAAAACACGGGGCGGGGGGCCTTTGTGGGTGTTTTACCCTGCTGCGGGGCTTCATCCCGTGCGGATGCGGGATGCTCATGCTTCTCCAGGGACCAGAGCACTCCCATTTGTGTGGCTCCTCCCGAAATCCCAGCACACACGGAAAGGCTGCAAAATCACAGTCTCTGACTGCCAAATCAAAAACCCAGGCCATAATTCAGAATTGGGGCCGGGGGGCTGTGTGTGAAATGCTTCTGCCAACGGGCACCGCCTTGGGACTGGGGGGGATTGGGAGCAGCCTCCTCCTCATCCTCCTCCTCTCTGGTCCCTGGCTGGGGGCTGCAGGGTGGGGGGGGGTGCGGGGCCGCAGGTCTCGGCTGCGGCACACAGGGAGAGAGTAAAATATCATTTTAGAGAGGAAACGAAAGCACAGGCATGTGAGTATATAACGAGAAGGACAATTTATGCCCAGGCACGAGTGCAGTTTGACACGGGGATAATGAAAAAACGTAGGTCATTGTGGATGACTTAAGCCTTCACAGCTGAAGAAAATGTATGAAATGCGGGGAACATTACACGCTTGGCAGCTCCGCACATCTGCAGCAGGACAAGTGAAATACAGTTGGCCATTCTTTACCATAAACTGTGCTTGTAGGATATGCGGCACAGAGAAATTGTAATTACAGTGACAAGACAAATCAGTAATATTTAAATATTCATGAACAAAGTCTCGGACGATCAATCTATCTTTATTGTCCTTGCCTTCGCGGCTGTAATAAATAAGTAGCTGGAGCCCTCACCTTTCCTTCAAATCATTCTGCCTCCGGTGCCCAACTGGAGTTCATTTATCAGCCGCCCACTCGGGAGCGCAGGGGACACCCGGGGCCGCGCCGGCCATTCCGGGCCAAAACCTGGGACCTGGGGACAGGAGGGTGGCAGTGCCCTGCTCTCTGTGCACCCCAGCATCTCCTATGTGGGGACAGGGCCCGATGCCGTGCTGGGGTGGCTGGGATGGTGGGTGCCGGGGGTAAATCCACACTGGGGGGGCAGTGTGGCAGCTCTGACGCCCCCCGCGTGTCCTTACAGGCGACCACCCCTATGAGTGCGAGTTCTGCGGCAGCTGCTTCCGCGACGAGAGCACGCTGAAGGGCCACAAGCGCATCCACACCGGGGAGAAGCCCTATGAGTGCAACGGCTGCGGCAAGAAGTTCAGCCTCAAGCACCAGCTGGAGACCCACTACCGGGTCCACACAGGTGGGTGTTGCGTGGGGGCTCCGCAGGGGCTGGTCCCCCGTGGGGGATGCTGGCGTGGTCCCAAGCGGGAATATCGGCATGGTTTGTCCATGGGAGATGCTGGCATGGTCCCTGGTGGACCGGTGGCGGTGACACTGGTGTGGTACCCAGCAGACAGTCTGGCGTGGTTGTCCTATGGGAGATGCCAGCACAGTGCCTGTGGGAGAGATGCCAGCGCGGTCTCCCCTGACAAAGATGCCAGCGGTGTGTGCCCGTGGGAGATGATGCTGGCGCGGTTCCCCCGTGGGAGATGCCGGCAGCATGGACCAGGGCTGCGCCCGGGGATAAGGAATCATCGGCTGCGCCAGCGCGTAACTATTGTAAATAGGGGATCAATAACCCGATGGGTTTTGCTGTTCATTACTTGGCCATCGGCTGCGCCCGCCGTGGCAGCATCAGCGTCGATGCCGGGCAGTTAATTATCTCCTGGTGGCCCCGAGCCCCCCCTGACACCCCGGTCTCCCCGTCTCCCGCAGGCGAGAAGCCCTTCGAGTGCAAGCTGTGCCACCAGCGCTCCCGGGACTACTCGGCCATGATCAAACACCTCCGCACCCACAACGGCGCTTCCCCCTACCAGTGCACCATCTGCCTGGAGTACTGCCCCAGCCTCTCGGCCATGCAGAAGCACATGAAGGGCCACAAGCCGGAGGAGATCCCCACCGACTGGCGGATAGAGAAGACCTATCTCTACCTCTGCTACGTCTGAGGGCGGCGGTGCAGGGCGGCGGGGCCGAGGACTGGGCCAAAAAAAAAAAAAGCCACCACCAAACCCGCAGCGTCCACCGCCTTGTTTGTTCGTCGGGTCTCCTGGCTCCTCTCGCCGCAGGGAGCCTGCGGGGGGGGGACACACCCTGGCCCCTTCCCCAGCCCCATCCACTCCCCCTCCCTGGCCGCCCACCCGGCTTTTCACCCCTCATAGCCCCCCAGGAACCAGCTCCCCGGCCCCTCCATCGCTGCCGGGAAGATGGCGCAGGAAGGACGTGCTTTGGGAAGGCTTTAATTTCTAGTTCCCTCCATCCCCACGAAGCCCCCGTCAGGGACCCCTGCTCAACCTGTGGGGCTCGGTCCCCCTTTTGGGAGGGTTCCCACACCGGCATCGCAGGGCGAGAGCGTCCCCCTGGGGGGACAAGGAGGGTGTTTGGGGCAGGGACCCGGGTGCCAGACGGGGTCTGGGGGGGGAGGCACCTGGAGGCTGCCACCCTCCCCCTGACCAAAGACCTCTCTATGCATTGTCCCTTCCTTCCCTGCTGTCCCGGGGGGCGAGGGTGAAGCCCCCCATGGGGGATGCGGCCACTTTGGTGGTGCGTGGTGGGAGTGGTGCTGCCGGTACGCAGCATCACACCCAATTTGGGGGATCCTCCATATTCTGATTTGGGGAGCTCGGAGGGTGTCAGGGGTGGTGTTTTATCCAGCCCCCACTGCAGGGGCCTGTGAGCGGGGGGGGCCTGGGGGCAGGCGGCTTTGCTCGCCGCTTTGGTTTTTGTTTTTTTGCTTTTCGTTCGGTTTTTTTTGAACTTTCTTTTGGAATATTTCCGCGTTTAGCACATTTTACTTGAAATTACCTCGGTTTTTTGTGACCTCATGAGCTTTTATTGATTTGGGGGGACAGGGGGCGGTGTGGCCGGGCAAACATGTGCCCGGCAGTGGAGGGACAGCATTGTCCCTGTCCGACCCCCCTCGTTGTGCATTATCCTTACCAAAACTGGTGTTTTTTGCTGGCCCCACAGGGCCGGGGGGGCCGGTTCTGAAGCTACCTCTTGTGTTCGTTTTTGTTGTGTTTATCCTTTGCGGCCACGGCAGCGAGCTCTGCGCTTTCCATCCCACCTGGCACTCGCAGCCTGGGGGTTTATTTTGGTCATTTTGCTGCGTTTGGGTGAAAAGGCAGAGGGGAAGAGTCTGGGGGGAGTGGGACGGTGTTGGGGCGCGGTTTGGAGGGTGCTGGGGGTTGCAAGTCCCCCGTCTCCAGAGCAGGGATGTAGGTGCAGCATCCTCCCTCCCTTGTGCCCCGCTCTGGCTTTGCACACGCGTGTGCCCCTGCCCACGGGGCCAAGGCCGCTGTTGTACAATCCGGGATGTGACTGTGGAGAACGGCTTTGTTTAGTTGTTGTGCCTAAGGAAAAAACAGAAAACACAAAAAAAGAAAAAAAAAAAAAAAAAGAGAGAGAAAAAAAGGAAAAAAAAAATATTAAAGAGACCCAGTTGTTTCACACGGAAAGTTGCTGCAATTTCTGGGGCGTGTGGCCGCTGCTGGCCGTGGGGCTGCGGGGCCGTGGGGGCACGGCCGGGCTCCTGTGGCTTTTTTTTTTTGCTTTAACCTCCCGTCCCGTCCCGCCATCCCCATCCCTCCCTCCCTGCCCCTGTGAGGCCTGTGCCACCCTCGGGACGGGTGCCAGAGCAATGCCGTGGTGCCCCAGGCACCCCTCCCCGCAGGGATTTGCCCCTGCCACCCCCCCATATATATAAAAGTATATATATGTGTATGATAGCAGTGAGGACCAAGTGCCCTGTGGGGCCCCGTGGCCCCGGGCTCCCTCCCCCCCCGCCTTGTGTCGGTGTCGTGAGCGCCCGTCCCCCCGCTCTGTGTTGCCGCTCGTGGTTTGGGTCCCTCGCTGCCCTCCGTCCGTCTACCTCAGCACCCCCTGAGCCCAGGCACGGGGGGTGCCCCACTCCCCCCCCCTCGGTTTTCTCAGAGTATCTATCGCCTCCTATTTTTTGTACGAATTTCTCCCCCCTCACCCCTCCCCTTCGTCCCTTGCCCTTCGCTCCCTTGCGGTTCTGCTTGCGAGTCCTCTCTGTCCCCCTGGCCACAGATGCCGTTAGCTGAAAGTTTCCTGAAAAATAAAGAAAAAGAAAAAAAAAAAAAGAAAAAAACTTAAAAAAAAAAAAACCCAGCCCAGTTGTGGTGTCTCCTAGTTGCAGCTCTCCACATCTGCCTTCGTCCTGTGTAGATTCAGATGCATTTCTTTGTAAGACTTCAGTGTTTCTGACAGAGGAAAAAAAAAAACCCACAAAAAAACCCCAACAAACAAAAAAAAAAGAAAAAAAAAAGCAGAAGAAAAAGAATATACTGCTGCAGGTTTTTTTCTCTCCATGTGTCACTAAGTGAAGTTTGTGCCTTCTATAGCAAAGAGAATATTTTTTACATCCTACTAACGGTAGATTTTTTTGTAGTGAACATTTTTTGTATTTTTATTTATAAGTCTCATAAGGAAAATAGCAATGTTCAGTTGTATACCTTGAATCTGCAGTTAGAAAACAAAAATACAACCAATAAAGTTAATTCCGTTGTCTCGGCCTGCCGTCTCCTGTTCCTGTGCCGTGCCTGCGGGGAGGAGGAGGAGGAGGAAGGCTGCATCCCACCGGCTCAGGGCGAGCCATGGGGGGACCCGTGGTGGTGAGTTTGGGGGCGCCTCCTCGGCGTTTTGGGATGGGGGTCCCATCCCTTAAACCCACCCTGGCGGGCGGGGGGTGCCCTGGGGGTGCAGGGGGCGGGTGTCCCCACAGATGGGGACCGAACATGCGTCCCTTGTCCCGGGACGCTCGCGGCCTGCGCCGCTCGCCGGGGAGCGGAGCGAGTTTGCCTCAATGAAAGTGAAGCCGTTCATTTAAACCTGCCTGCGGAGTAGTCTGGCCCCCCGCCGCGCTAATTATCCTGTAGTTCCCGACTGATTGCTGTACACTAAGCTTAAGCCCTCCTTTATTTATTTACTGACTACATTACTGGCAGCGCCTGCGCTCCTTTTGTGCTGCAGAGAACTCTATGGCGGGGCCCGGCGGGTGCTGCCAGCGTCACCCGGCCATGCCCGCGCCCCATGGGTGCTGCCCCCTTCCCCGGGGGCACCCCAGCACAGGTGAAATTTCCCCACAGCCCGGCCAGAATCGCTGGATGCGAAGCATCCCTTGTTTTTGCCCCAGGGATGGATGCCGTGTGCTGGGCCACCACGTGCACTGGCATCAAGGCCATTGTGCCCCATGGATTCTGGGTGGAGTTGTGGGGCTGTGAGCCCATCCCAAGGTCCTGGTGACGGTCCCTGCCTCCCAGAGCTGCGCCCATCAGGGCTCCTCCAGGGGGGCTTTGGGCAGAGCTTTGGTCCCGGTGTGGGCAGGCAGGGGTGGTCCGGCAGCGAGCAACCTGCCGGCGCAGCGTCCCGGGAGAAGGGGGTGAAGCCCCTCGCGGCGTTTGGCCCCCACAAAGGGGTTATTATCGTAACGGGGAAATTGCGGCAGGACCGGGCCTTTGTCTGCGCGCTCGCGCAGCAGCTGGGAGCGATTACGCTGCAACAATGTTCTGTTCCATCAACATTATGTCCTCATTAAACCTTTATTAGTAGATTAGATTCAGATTTATTGATTTTTTTTTTAATTATTTTTATTTTTTCTTTAAAGAGGAAAAATCCAGGCTCGTCTCGGAGAGATGCCTGGAACGTTTTTCCCCCACGTGCAGCGCTTCCCAAAGCGGCGAGAGGGCAAAGGGAGACCCTGGATCCTTCCTGCGGCGCAGGCAGCCTCCTCTTCCAGGGAGTCAGGAGCGTGGAGCTGGACGAGGGGGTTAGGTCGGGCACGGGACGGCTTCCCAGCGTGGGCAAGGACCGAGCACCCACGCCATGGTCCATGGGGTGTGGAGCATCCAGGTGAGCATCTGGCGGTGGGTACCCCAAGGGGCTTCCGGGGGGGAAGGTGAGGCTGGCTCGGGGGTCCCGACCCCCGTTACACACAGGGGCTGGGCAGCACCATGCGCCCCGGTCAATGGGCCCATCGGATTTGTCTGTTGGAGCGTTTGATGTTACACGAAGGCGGCTCATTCCAGAGGGTGTTAATTGCCCGCTGCAGTGATCAGGTCTGTAGCACCATCGATCTCGGCAGGATCAATGGGCTGATTTAGTGTCTCGCGAACTCTTTAACTGGACACCTCATCAATAGGCAGCCACTTACAGACCATCAGCGCATTAGCGTGGGCCGGCGCCGGCAGGAGCCCCCTCCGCCCGTCCCCAGCCCCCCTGTCACTCAGCAGGGAGTTTTCCTGTGGGTGATGGCTCCGGGACAGGAAGCAGGGCCCTTGGTCCGAGGCCAGTGGGCTTGGGGCAGATGTAGGAGAGCCTGATGCCACCCACCCACCTCTCCCCTCACTGCCTGCAGCCAGAGCGTGTGCCGAGACCCTCCTGGAGAAGAGGTGGGCCCTCCATCATCTCCAGTGCTTTCGAGGATGGTGCCTGCACTGGTTGCTCAGGTATGTTACTGGTGTGAGGGTCTTGGGCAAGCACAGCAGGGCTGGGGACCACTCCAGAAACACCATTGGTGTCTCTTGTCATGACGCCCTGGCACCCCCAGCTCTGAAACGAGGTGAGTACCATGTTGGGCAACTCTTCTTGCTGTTTGGGCTCGACTCCCTTCTCTGGGATGCAGCCAGCGGTTCTTTCCACTCCCCTTCGGTGGCGGCCTCGGGCCTCTGCCCTGGTGGGGGTGGTGAGAGGCAGCGGGGGGGTTGGCTGGAGCTGTAGCAGCAAGGGGTGACCCCGAGGGTCTCTGCCAGCCCCGTGCACCCACACAGCCAGTCCTGTTTTTGCACATCGGTTCCTTTGCCATTGGCTGGCACTGGTTCTCTCCCAGTTCCTGTACCGCTGGGAAGGAGAGTGGGGCTAAAGGGGTGCGGGTGGGGGGATAAAGGGGACGGAGTAGGGAGAATAGAGGGGGGCTGAGCGGAGGGAACAAAGACCCGTGCGGAGCCTGGTGAGCAGCCGGCGAGCAGGGGAGGGATGGAGAAGGGGCCACGGGCGTGTGCCCCCCAGGGCTTCGTGCAGGGAGGCTGGGGCTCCCCCGGGGCAGGCGGGGTGGGGGGGAGGGGAGCCGGGGGCGGCGGGGACCCCCCGGCGCGGCGAGGACCCCCGGGCGGGGCGGGAGCTGTCCGCGGTGCTGAAGCGGCGGCGGGGCGCGGGCCGGGCCGCCGGTGGTTCCTCCTCGGCCCGCCCTGCTCGGGGGCTCCTGCTCGGGGGGCGGGGGAAGGTGGTGGGTGTCCCGGCCTGGGCCAGCAGACGCCGGCTGGTCGCAGAGCCGAGGGGCGGCCTCTGAGCACCGCAGCGCCCGAGGCCTCCACCTCGCCTGCGCCCGAGAGTGGGCGCCGCTCAGACGTCCCGCCAGACTGACCAGAGGGTCCCCAGCGTGATGGTGTAGGCCAGGACGGCCACCAGGTACGCCCGGAAGAGCAGGACGTCCAACACGTAGCCCACTTGCAGCCACTCGCGGGCCACGTCGCGAAACTCCTCGCGTTTCTCCAGGAAGTGGCGGATGGCAGTGATCTCCCGCAGGACACCGGGCAGCAGCAGGGACCCCTCTGCCGGGCCGGCAGAGGCTGGTGTGAGCCCTGCGCCCCCCACCATCTCACACTCCCGGGGGTCCTCACAGCTGTACTGGTTCAGCTTGGCTGCACGATTGAGAGAGGCAAGTGTGAAAAACCTCTTTACCTGGGGAACCTGGGCTACCACATCACCAGGCAAATGGGGGCTACGTGGACATAGATGGCTACGTGGGGCCCAGTCCCTTCAGTTCTTGTGGGACCTCTCCGTGCAGCCCTTACCTGTGCTGTCGTTCTCTGTCTGCCTGGAGATGTCCGAGCTCTGCGTCCTGCTTTGGCTGAATGTGTCCCTATCCCGGATGCAGAGCAGGACAGTGGCTCGTTCCAACAGCAGGTGCTTCACCCACTCGGGGACGTGGGGCTGCAGATCTTGCTTGTGCACCAGGCGCACGATCAGGATGGTCTCTGTCAGGCTGATGACAAGCAGCGCCATGCACACCACAAAGTAGACGCCTGCAGAGATGTCAGCGAGGTGAGTGGCCTGCTCAAAGCAAGTCCTCCCTGCCCCCCTTTCTGGGGAACCTGTGGTTTCCTGCTACTCCAGGCCCAGCACTGCCACAGTGGTCGGCTGGACAGGTAGCATCATCCTACCTATTAAAGGGGTGCCGACCGCCGTAGCTGGCAGTGTGTCGGATACAATGATGAGGAAAACCGAGTAGCCCAGCAGGAGGGTGATCTTGAAAGAGACCCTCTCGCCACTGTTGGGAGGGAGGTAGAAGCCCACAATGTCCATAACCATCAGAAAGATGCTGGGGAGCAGCAGGCTGACGGTGTAGAAGAGGGGGCGTCTCCGGATGACTACCTGTGGGACAGGGAGATGGGAAAGGCTCTGGGAGGGGTTGAAAGGAGGACTTGGGCTAATGTAGCTCTCCGGCTAGGTGAGGCAGGTGAGGGTGGTGGGATGCACTAAGGCGAGGCAGAGGAGGGCTCAGCACTGGGAGCCGGGCAGGAGCACTGTGGCAGGGAGAAGGTGGATGATAGAGCAACAGGGCCTTTCTCTAGTGTCCCATTCCCAAGTTCAGCGGCCAAAGAGCCTTACATAGAACTTCATCTCGGCGTAGCTGTCGCTGCTCTTGACGCTGAACTCCTGGAAGCTGCTGAGGACATAGAGCAGCTCCCACTCGCCCTGGTTCATGAAGACGCTCCGGTCGAACTTGACCAGCTCCGGCTGCCGCCACAGCGAGAGGTTGATGTCGCGGACTGGGGGATGGAGGAGAGGTGAGGACCGGGGGTGTCCGGCCGGGAGCGCGGGGCTGGGAGCCTGCCCTCCCCGCACGCATCCCCGATCCGCTGGGGCCACCTAGAGGGACGAGCCGCCTTCTGCACCGCGCCCCGGCCCAGCGGAGGCCCTGCCCGCTCCCCCGAACCCGCAGCCGCGGGGGTCCCGGCACTCACTGTGGTGCAGCCAGCTGGTGAAGGTGAGCGAGCAGTTCTGGACGTCGAAGGGGAAGTTGTAGATGTCCAGGCTGCAGGCCGTCATCACCTGGATGGGCTTGAGGTTCTGCACCTCCCCATGGTGGCTAACGTAGACGTAGGGGACGTGGGGGGACTTTCCGACGTCCACACTGTGGGGCACAAGGGACAGAAATATGGGCTGGGGTGCCCCTTTGGTGGGGTCTCCTCCTGCTGAGTGGTGGTTTTGGAGGGCAATCGCCCAGGAGCCATGGTTTCACCCCCCAAGCTGCTTTTTTGGTGGTGCTCGTGTGGGCCTGGCTGCCCTCTCCCAGCCCCAGCAGCATTCATGTCCTTGCCCCGGGGCTCTCCGGAGCTGGTTGGGAACACTTTAAATCCCCACAGAGCGGGACGGGCACTGGCTGGCTGTGCGGGAAGGGCCGGCAGCTCTGCAGCTGCCCTGGCATTGTGCTGCCTTCACAAAGCCTTTCTCCAGCTCCCTGGATCCCACCCCCGGCACGGCGCGGGTAATTACGGAGGGCTGTGGTTCGCCAGCATTGGAAATGGCCCAACTGCCGAGCCGTTCCCCATCTGCAGCTCGCCCGGTGTGGGGATGCTGCCAGCTCTGTGCCAGGAATACAAAGCATGGGGCAACATGTGCCCACGGTGGGCGAGGGGGGCCCGCGGGTCCCGTCGCACTCACAACTCGTTGATGAGGATGTCGGGCACCCAAATGCTCTCCAAGGGGAGGGAGATCTGCGTCAGGTTGTCGAACCGCTCTGGGTCCCACCGGAGGAACTCGTCTGTCCAGTGCTGGGGGACAAAGGAGAGGGGGCTTGGGGGGCAAGGTCCCTCTCACCGCACTGCGCGAGCACCCTGCCATGGGGACCAACCCTTGGTGCCACCCACGGGAGCGAGGAAAGGCTCATTCTGCAGCTCTCGCACCACCCAGCGGTGCAAAGCCCGGAGCAGGAGAGCTGCACCTTGACTTTCATGACCTACAGGGGTCTCTCCATCCCCTGGGATGGTCTTGGTCTTGCTGCAATCCCACAGGAAAACCTGATTTGGCATGGATGCTCGGCCCCAGTGAGGGCACACGGTCCCATCTGCTCACCTGCCTGTACCAGATGTAAGTGGTCAGCACCTGGTTCTTCTCATCCTGCAGGAAGAAGAGGACATGGTGTCAGCACAGGGGGTTATTGGCCTCTGGAAGACGGGCAGAGCACACCAGGAGGCGGTGGCCAACAGGTACTCTTCCCCTTGCTGTGGACAGGCAGAAGATGCCCTCACCCCAGGCAGGGAGCAAGGACTCACCACGCTGAGGATGGCGTAGACCATGAGGTCGATGGCCACGTTGGTGGTGGTTCGCCAGTCCCGCACGGGCCGGGTGTCCTTCTGGTAGTGGGCCAGCAGGGAGTGGGACAGGCGGTGCAGGGCAGGCTCAGGGGGCTCTGGCGTCCGGCCCCCACGCCAGGAATCTGCCAGCAGAGGGATGGGATGGGATGGATGAGATGGATGGAGGGAGGGAGGGATGAATGGATGGACGGATGGCTGCTCGTACTGGGGCAGTGGCTGCGGTCACCCTGGGGGTACCATGAGCCATGGGACGCTGCTCGCTTACCAGTTGGGGTTTCCCACCACAGTTAAGCTAGAGCATCCTGATGGGAAACGAGCTGCCAGCCAGAGCCATCACCTGATCTTTCCTTCACATCCTCTGCTGTGTAGGTGATGGGGCTGTGACCTTCCCCCAGCCCTGGAGGACAGGGCTACTATCTCCCACCTCTCATGGATGGACAGTGGGGCAGTGGGGGACTCCCCACCCCCCAGGTAAGTTCCTGTTTCTCACTCCTTTAGGGAGGTGCAGGTGGAGGCTGGAGAGGAACCGGGGTGCTACCTTCATTTCTTGGCATTTGCTGCCTGTGGACGCAGCCCCTCGTCTGGCACCGGCAGCGTTAATTGCGGAGCGCGTTTCTCCTGGCCCCCGAGCCCTCACTCCTGCTCTGCAGCCCAGCCCCAGACCCCCATTCCCGAATAATGAAAGGCACTAATTGGAATAGATCTGCGGGATCTTGGGAAAAGCTGACGGGAAGGGAACTTTAATCGGTCTTTTTAAAGCTTAAAAAAAAGAAAAAGGAAAATCCAGCATCCTCAGCCCCTCTGAGCCTGCCCATGGTCGGTAATGCCGGGGAGCCGGCCGGGCGCACGGCCCTCGCCCATGGAGGCAGCGAGGGGGGGTGAGAGGCAGCATTTATGGTGAGGGGAGGAAAACAGGTGCTGCCGGCATCGTGCTGGGGCCCAGTGGCCTTCACTGCAGCAGCTGGCTCGCTCCTCTGCTCTTCCTCACACCCTCTCCTACCACTGCTTGCACCCTCTCTTCCTCCTCCTCCTCCTCACGCCCTCTCCTTGCACCCTCTCCTTCCTCACACCCTCTCCTCCTCCTCACACCCTCACTGCTCCAGGCCAGGATGCTGGGGCTTTGCAGAGGGAGGACGGGGCTGAGCTCACCCCAGCAGCTCCGTGCACTTGCCACAGCCACCGAACCCCTGCCAGCAGCTCACCTGGCACACACGGGCACAGCCCTGGCACAGGGGTGTGCATCTGCACGGACCCTCACACCCCCCTACCTCCAGTGCCCCAAGGGCAAGAGCAGCATTGCGCCCCCTCCTCTTCTGCCACCTCTGCCAAGCACATTCTGGGAGGAGGGGTTGGAGTTGGGAAGGATGCCCCGAGGAGAGGGGCTGTATCTGCCCAAAGACCCCAGTTACAGACCCTCTGAGCGAGCTCCCAGCTGCGCTGGTGCAAAACAGCATAGAGAATTTTCTACTATTTCCCAGGAAGCTTAAATGGGAGAAAACAACGCCAGTGGCTGGTGGAGGCTTTGGCAGGCGGTTTGCGCCATGCGGCGCTGGGATGAGAAACCACGGGCACAGCATCGCTCCTGCGCGCTGCCGCCCCCAGCCCCGCGCTGCGCTGTGAGGGGGCAAACCTTGTATCACAGAAACCCCTCTGTCAGGGGGGGCGCTCAGGCAGTGGATTCCAGAGGGATCCAGGCAGGAGATCACCCTGTTTCTCTCTGTCCTCAGGGCTGGGACCCTGCACATTTCCAGAGCTACTGGAAGCCCCATATGGATGAGCCCGTGATGCCGAGGCGGGTTCAAACACCGTGACCTTGCTGGGGGTGTTCAGCCGGAGCCCACCCTTGGGTTTTCTCCCAGGTACGTTGATTTTCAGTAGCATTTAAGGTGTCTCTACAAATCAGCCCTTCCATTCTCCACCTTTCCAGAAGGTGCATCCCATGTCTGTGGCACCGGGGAGCCCTGTCCCCCCGCAGCCCCCCAGCCCTGCCCGTGGGCCCCTCGCCTTACCTTGGCTCTTCGGCGCCCGGGCGAGGGGCAGCAGGGCCAGCAGAGCTCCCAGGGTGATGGGCACCATGGCTCTGCCAGCTCCTGGCCACGGCTCCACCGAGGAGTGAGCCCCGGCAGGGAGGCAGCGGCTCTCCTGGCTCGCCTTCCTCGCCGCCCGTCCCTCGGGGTTTTGAGAACGCCCAATTAATCTTGCCATCAGCCTCTGCCGCTGCATCAAGTTTCAGGCTGGGAGGATGTGAGAGGAGCCCCCCCAGCCACCCCCCGCCCCACTGGCTCCCCCAGGGAGGCCCTGGACCAGGCACCTGAGGTGGAAAAGCAGGGTTTGGGGGTGCGAGCATAGTGCCTGTGTGCAGCAGGAGAGGGGGCATGGTGGAGGGAGAGGATGCTGTAGGTGCCAGGAGCTCCTCAGCAGGGGGAGACCCCTGAGATGGGGTGGGCTGTCCAGGGAGGTGACGGGACACCAGTGCAGGATGGTTTTCCACCAGCAGGAACAGGGGGCGATGGGGGCACTGGGCTCCCCTTCCCAACCTCTGGTGAGGGGTCTGCCCCAACAGAGATGGACACGCTGCCCCCTGGCCCCTGGCAGCCCAAGCCTGCACCAGGAGCAGGGGTTGTTTCTGTTGCAGCCATTGGCATTTGAACCCAAGTTTCAGCAGATGAAGGCACCTCTCACCCCTTTCCATCCCCCCCAATACCTTGTCCCTTCTTGGGCAAAGGTTGGTCTGGTACAATCGAGAGCAAAACTGCCCAGCGCTGGCCTGTGGCCAGGAATTTGTCCAGGGCATCATCCCCCCCTCTGCAGAGCATGGTGTCCTTGGGGCAGTGTCCCCCTGCCCAGTGGAGACCCTCACCCCCACCCCCCTCCCTTATAATCTCACGGACTCATCTACAAATCTCTGCGTTTCTCTCGTAGGTGCCCATGGCCCCAGGAAGCTGCTGGGGACGCAGTGGGCAGAGACCGGCGCCGGCGGCGCAGAGCAAATTGCATCAGATGGCAGCGTGGAGTCACTTAAATGAGATAAGAATTAGTGCGTGGCCCTGATGAACTCCCCCTCGGCTGCCGGCAGCGGTGGTGGGGAGAGAGACGGAGCAGAGACGGCGATAATTTGATTTCTCGGCTCTGTTAGTGGCTGGCGAGTCACCTCCCGGGGCACACAGGCAGCTCCCAGCTCTTTCCCTTTATTGGATCCGGGTAATGGGAGTCACGGGCAGTGCCGGGGACCCTGCCCAGCTCCCCCTTTGTCCCCCCCCAGCAGAGGGGGCCGGCACCACTCCGTCCGAGCTGCTGCTGCAGCATCGTTAGCTCTGGGTCTTCTCCCTCGGGTTCTGCGTCTTTGCCTTAAAGAGATTTTAATGTAGTTCCTCTCAGCCCTCCTGTTATCGGATATCTAATTAGTGTGATCTATTATAGCCTCGTGTTACGTGCCCGCGCAGGGGGCTCTTGCGGGACGCTTTGTGGGGCGGCTGATATCAATTGGCAGTGCCCGGATCAGATTTACTTCCCCAAATGGCGTAATGGGATTTTATTAGCCCTGTGATCTGCTGCACAGTAATTGCTTTGCTGGGAATGGAAGTGCCTGGCATCAGGGGGCTTCCTGGGGCTCAGCCCCGCGTCCTGCCTGGGCTCTGTCGTGGCAGCAGCAGCATCTCTGCACTGGGATGGGGAGATGGAGACCTTCCCCAAGGCCAGGAGCAGCCCTGAGGGAGCTACGTCTCCCCTGGTACCCGGGTCATTGCAGGCAGGGACCCCCAGCCCCCGTTTGTGTGTCCCGGTAGCTCCTGAAGCAAATCTTCCAGCTTTTCATCTTGACTGAGGGCTTTTTCTTGGGTAGCCGCGCTGGGAGATGGAACTTGGGCCGGGTGCTTGTAGTGAACTTCAGCAGGTGCTCAGCCAGGGGCAACGGTGCTCTCAGAGGCTGGGGAGAGCACAGGAGCACAGGCACGAGGTCCCTGCGATGTGATGGGGTGAGTGATGCTCAGTGTCCCCCCACCCATGATGGAAGGAGCGGTGCTCAGCATCCCCTTCAGATGTGGAAGGACCAGGGATGCTCAGCATCCCCCATGGCCCCAGCCTGCCCCTAAGAGAAGGTGACCAAGTCCCATACAGATATCTTTCCCAAGGCAGCGATGGCCTGGGCAGCTCCCACCCCTGTCCCCTGAGACGTGCCAGGGGCTGTGGGGGCTTTGCAGGTGCCCACCGAGCTCTGGGCAGAACAGGGAGCGGGAAGGGAGGTCTCAGCTGTTCCAGGTGCCCGTGGGGAGCAGGCAGAGGAGGGGGCAGCCAGGACTCACCTTCCCCAGCGCGTCGGGAGCGTCAGAAACAATCAAGCATCGCGCGGGAGCCCTGGCAGCGCGGCTGCCGGCCCCATCAGGCACCCGAGGCCGCCCATTACGGAGCCTCGCGCTGCCCCGAATTGCATGTCTGCTGTGATTTAACGCTGCGAGACATGCAGTAAACACCGTGCTGGCAGGGCCGCCGGCGCTGGCAGCAGCCCCCCAGGCTGGAGGGGTGTAGGACCCTCCTGCAGGCAGTGGCCCCAGGGATGCTCAGGGTTGCTGCATCCCTGGGTAGAGCGAGGGTCTGGTCCTCAGAGATGCTCAGGGTCCCTGGGGCCAAGGGGGGGTCTCCATGACCCAGGGACCAGAGCGGGTGCCCAATGCTGCACACCTCATCTTGTCATCGTCGGTGTGGGTCCTGTTGGCTTCTCAGGTACTGAGCCCCCCAGCATCCCCCCAGCAAAGCAGCCTGACGCCTTTAAATCCCCTAACAGAGGGAAGGGAGTACTTTCCTCGCAGCCCCCCCCACACACACCTTTAACACCCTTCAGGCGTCAGCCATGTTCTGCCGTGCTCCCTTGGCTGCTAAAGGCGGGAGACAATGAGGGGGGAAGGGGTCTGCAGCCCCGTGCTGTTAGCAGAGGAGGCACAGCTCATCCTGAGCAGCTCCTGTGGCCGCGCATCGCAGGCACCTTCCCACCCAGGGCCGGGCAGAATCGCCTTCCTGGGAGCAGACCCATCCGGGGTTTGCTCCTATGAGACCTTCTTTTTCCTTTTTCTCTTCATTTCTCAAAGGAGGGGGGGTGGGCTCCAGCCTCGAGCTCCATCTCAGCAGAGACCCCATCCTAGAGGCAGGTTTGGGGCAGGGACCGAGCATCCCCCAGCTGCCTTTCCATAACACTCTGGAGTTGCCTTTCTCCCCGGCCCTTCTGCCACCGTGCTGGCTTTTAAGGAGCATTTCCAATCAGAAATCACAGCCCTTCCCGCCTGGGCTTTAATAAAACCACACTGGCTGTCACAGTGGGGTATTTTCCCCTTCATTTTCCAAAGAAAATGAGAAAGATTTCAAGCAAATTGGAAGGGTTAATTTGGGCTGAGAAGGCTGTTAGCTTTTGATATGAAGCACCTGGAAAAGTCTTACAGAGAAGCCTTCTCCCTCTTGTTTCCATTGGAGCCCAAAGCGCAGCCAGGAGGGCACAGCTGGGCCTTTCCCTGGGGCCGGGGGCCCTAGCCCTGCCGGGTCCCATCCCAAAGTCCAAGTCCTAGTCTCAAGACCTAGTGGGTCCAGGGATGCTTTGGAAAATGAAGCCATCCTGGTTCCATGAGGGAAACATGACCGGGGGGGTGGGGTGGGCTCTGCGGGTGGTAGGGCAAGAGGTTGATCCAAGGATGCTGCCCGTCCAGGGGTGCTCCTGGTCCAGGGATGCTCTTGGTCTGGGGGATGCTGTTGGTCCAGGAGATGCTCCTGGTCTAAGGATGCTGTTGACCCAAGGATGCTGTGGATCCAGGGGATGCTCCTGGTCCAGGGAGGGAAGGCAGGGACAGATGCGGAGCAAGGCAGCAGCGCTGCTGGAAGTGTCAGCTGCTGTCACACAACTCGTGGGGAGGGGACAGTGTCCAGGGCCAGGCTGGGAGCACACGGTGCTGGCTGTCTACAGGGCACTGTGCGGGGCGTCAGGGGGAGGGTGAGCATCTCCAGGCTGCCCCTGGGCATCACCTCCTGCCCACCCTGTGGTGGGAATCTCAGGGGGAAGCAGGAATTTGTGGGTGCTGAGCTGGAGCCGAGCAGGAGGGCAGGGTTTGTGCCAGTGGGAGATGAAAACCCTCCCCTGATTCTGTTTCGGAACAGGATCAGGACCCTTGGGAGGACACTGTGAAGGTGCTGTCCCTGGCAAGATCATGGTTGTGGGTTACAGCACCCAGGGCCGAGGTGTGACCGAGGGGCAGCGAAATCCCCCTCATCCCAGCACCGAGGCTGGAACCTCAGGTGAGAAATTCCTCCTTCCCAGGCCCATCTCCCACCTCCAGTGCCAGTGTTTGGTACCCACTGGAATTCCCTGCCAGCCCCTGCTCTCTCACCTTCGCCAGGGGCTTAATTCAGTTTTTTTTAAAGCCCCTACAGTGCAAATCGCTTCCTTTTGTGTGGAAAGGTCCCAGGAGGTGGAAGAGGTGAGGTAAGGGCAGATCTTCAGCTCGTTCTTCCTCTGAGTCTTCCTCCCCCCAGGACTGACATCCCTTCCCTCTCTCTGTCACCGGCCTCTGGGAATGGGCAGTTTCTCACGGTGCATTTAGACTTTGCCAGGTTTTTTTACTGCATATCAAGGAGTTTGGATAAGGCTGCCAGCTCGCTCCCTGTTACTTTATCAGCTGTCTCCTCCTCCTCCTCCATTCCGCCTCCCCATTCTCGAGCTGGGGCACCTGTGGGAAGGTGGGAGCCGAACTCTTCTCCCCCAACACAACATTTGGGGGAGACACGGGATCGGGGGGGGGAAAGGGGGGGAAGGACCGGGAGGGGACACGAGATTGGAAAGGGGGGACAGGGACCGGTGACAGGACCGGGAGGAGAACTGTAACCAGGATGGGATTGGGGAATACGGGACCGGGAGTGGGATGGCACCGGGAGGGGACACGGGACTGGAGGGGGTGAAGTTGCGGGGTGGGGGAATGGTATGGGACCGGAGAGGGGACAAAGGACCGGGGGGGACATGGGACTAGAGCGGGGACGACGACGACACACAGGACTAGAGATCGGGGGGGAACCGGGAGGCGTGACTGGCGGGGATGGGACCGAGGGGGGGGATACGGGACCGGTGCGGGGGGGAACATGGGACCGGGAGGGAACTCACGGGACTGGAGGGGGGGGTGTGCGGTGGAGGGGGGACACACACCGGGACCGGGGGGTGGGAGGAGGGACCGAGGACCGAGAAGGGACACGGCGGGGGGGATGGACACAGTGGACTACAGTGTGGGGGGGCGAGACCGGGAGGGGAGACGGGGACCGGGGAGGGGGCACAGGGGGACCGGAATGGGACCACCAGGGGAAGGGGGAGAGAGGGGGAGACCGGGACCGGGGGGGGATGTCCCGTTGCTGCGCGGTCGGTGGCGGGGCCGTTGGCGCATGCGCAGAGGACGGCGGCGGCGGCCCCGCTCCCCCCCAGCCCCGGCGGCGGCGGCGGCGGGATGACGGCCGAGCTGCAGGCCCCGGGAGGCGGCGGGGTGAGACCGGGGGGCTATGGGGGGACGGGTGGGGGTGTGCTCTGGGTAAAGCCCACCGGCTCCGGGACCCCCCTTCTCCGGGGCTGGGCCGCGGGCCTGGGGCGAGGCGGCCGCCTCGCCCCAGGCCCGCGGCCCAGCCCCGGAGAGGGGGGGTCCCGGGGCCTTCCCAGAAGGCAGCGTGGTTTTTGGTCAGTTTCACTGCAAACAAGCTCTGCCGAGGTGTGTGTGTCTGGGGGGGTTCAGCCTGGAGAAGAGAAGGCTCCTGGGAGACCTTAGAGCCCCTTCCAGTCCCTCAAGGGGGGGGGGGCTCCTGATGAGGGTGGGGAGCCCTAGGAGGAGGGGGAAGGTTTATAAGCTGAAAAAAGGGGAGATTTAAGTTAGATCTAGGAAGAAGTTCTTCGTTGTGAGGGAGGGTGAGAGCCTGGGTGAGGTTGCCCGGAGAAGCTGTGGCTGCCCCATCCCTGGAGGGGTTCAAGGGGGCTTGGAGCAACCTGGGGCTGGTGGGAGGTGTTTCCCATCCCTGGAGGTGGGTTCAAGAACAAGTTGGATGAGGTTTGGAGAAACTTGGGCTGGTGGGAGGTGTCTCCCACCCTGGGGAATGGATCAAGGCCAGGTTGGAGGGGGCTTGGAACAACCTGCTCTGGTGAGAGGTGTCCCTGCCCAGGGCAGGGCAGTTGAGACTCGATGATCTTTAAGATCCCTTCCCATCTCACCTAAATTCTGGGATCCTCCATAGGGAAGGGATCCTTCGTGATAACTCAGGATGGTTTCTTACAAGGTCTCCTCTAGGATTTCGCATCCTCCTTTCCCTAAACCAGTGCCTCTGATACCCCCATAGCAAAAACTGTTGGTCTTAAAGCCCTGGGCTCTGCCTAAATCCTCTCTAAAAGGACCCAGGGATGCTCCTCCACTGTGGTCGGTGCCTGGGCGGCTGCAGCCCAGCATGTCCCCAGTGTACACAGGGGTCTCTGTGGCACCTCTGCCCCCTCAGGACACGAGAGATGCTCCTGAGAGGCTGGTGTTCAGGGTACTGACCTTTTCATTGTGCATTTGGATGCTGCACTTGTGTGGCAGCTGTTCCCTGCTTGCACGGGGACGGTGTCAGGACCGTGCAACGCTGATGGAGGAGGAGCTTGGTGGCCGCCACTTCACCCCCCGATGGAGATGGCCTCGGAAAAGCCTGGGTCAGGAATGCGGGCATTGTTCCCGCTGCCGACTCCGGCTTTTTAGCCCTCTTCATATCCATTTTCCCGCTGCAGTAAAAAGGGCAGCCCAGGTGCAGAGGCTGAAGGCTGTGGCTCTGCTTCCCACTTCTGTGCTGCCACCTTCCTCCTCCTCCTCCTCTTCACTCTGTTATTTCTGGAGCCCTCTTGCTCCCCCCCTGAACCCACCTGCAGCTTCTCATCAAAACAAACCATTTCTGAGCGCAGTGCATCGCATTAGAGCAAGGAAAAAGGCAAGACCTCTCCCTGTCCCCCCTCCCGGGCCACCCTGTCCTTCTTCTCCACAGTGCCCTCCTTCCCCTCGGCCTCGGTTTTGTGCGCTCCTCCTGTTGCTGTAATTTAATACTAACAGCATTTGGGTTGGGGTGGTTATTTTTCCGGCAGGTAGGACTTTGGGCTGGTTTGTTTTTTTAAGCACACTGTGTATTAATAGTGGCGGCACGCTGGTGTTAATTACCACCTCCGCAGCTCATTTTTGAGCCCCGCGGCGCGTAACCTCAGACAGACGTCAGCCAGATGAGCCGGAGCTGGGTAAACCCACGTGCCCTCCCCAAAATCTTCACCAGTTGTTATGGGGAGTGTGGTTCCCGGTGGTTGGTGGGGGCTGGTGGTCGGCCATAAGCCTTGGGGTTAGCTCTCTGCTGTCAATTCACACCTTTCTTCCCAAAGGCAGGATGAAACTGTGCTGGTGATCGTTAGGATATTACGGGGTGACGTGGAGCAGCAGATCAGTAATTAGCTTTTATGGTTCCGGTGGCCTTTGGGGGAGGCCTCCTTTGGGTGAAGCAGAAAAAACCCTGAAAATCCTGCTCTGTCCTGCCTCGGAGCTTGTTATTGTAGTTTCCTTTATGAGTGCGGGGGGGTGTGGTTGATTTCTCCGATGGAAAAGTCTGCCCTGTGGCACTGGGAGGGGTGAGCCACGGGCACGGCACCACCAGTAGCAGAATTAGCAGCTACTGTGAGAGACCTTGTCTTTGTGACATCTGTCCATCCTCAGCTTCCCTCCTGTGCCCCCATGGCCCCGTTCCTCCCTGTGCCACGGGCTGCCCGGGCCTCCCAGCTTTTCCCAGGGAGGGGGGTGTGAGCACACACACCCACGCTTTTTCTTGTAAAAGTTGAGAAAAGCAGTATTTTAGATGGACCATCATGAATAACTTGTTGGGGGAGTTCCCACTGGAAAATAATGTAGGATTTTTTTGGTTTTCACCGAGGATCCGGGTGCATGCT
>BJBW01010716.1:4861-20678 GCA_004320125.1 Scolopax mira
CTCCACAGTTCAAAATATAACGCTCACTGAAAATAAATAAAACTCACTAATACGTTTCTCACACAATCGGCACAACTGTTATTTTCCTTTCCTTTTCGTCAGATGTTATGTGCATCATAAGATATAAAACCTGCAGTAACCAATCTGATATGGAAGACAGTTTATGAAAGGCCCTATCCCACATGGTTATCTATGGGTTAGATGTAATGAGCCAGGAGTCCTCTAGTATAAGAAGAAGAGCTTAACACAACAGCTGCCCAGAAGAGAGGGTGTCATCAAAGGCTCCAGCAAGCTCAACAGGAGCCAGCAGTGCACACTGGCAGCCCAGAGACCATCCACATTGTGGGCTGCATCAAGAGAAGTGTGGCCAGCAGGTCTCAGGAGGTGATTCTGCCCCTCTACTCTGCGCTCGTGAGACCCCACCTGGGGCACTGTGTCCACCTTTGGAGCCCTCAACACAGGAAGGACAGATCTGTTGGAACGGGTCCAGCGAAGGGCCAGGAGCATCATCAGAGGGATGGAGAACCTCCCCTATGAGGACAGGCTGAGAGAGCTGGGGTTGTTCAGCCTGGAGAAGAGAAGGCTTCGGGGAGACCTTATAACAGCCTATCAATACCTGAAGGGAACCTACAGAAGAGCCGGAAAGGGACTGTTTACAAGGAAGTGCAGTGACAGGACAAGGAGCAACAGTTTAAAATTGGAAGAGGGGAGATATCAGAAAGAAATTCTTTCCTTGAGGGTGGTGAGACACTGGAACAGGTTGCCCAGAGAAGCTGTGGATGCCCCATCCCTAGAGGGGTTCAAGGCCAGGCTGGATGGAGCTTTGAGCAATCTGGTCTGGTGGGAGGTGTCCCTGCCCATGGCAGGGGGGTTGGAACTGGATGATCTTTAAGGTCCCTTCCAACTCTAACCTTTCTATGATTCTATGATTTCCCAGCTGAGAGAACAGCATTTCACCACTGGTCATACAGCAAACACACCAGAGGAAATAAAATATTTGAACAAGCAGAGAGCGATGCATTTCAGTCATGCGTGAAGAGAAACCCAGTAAAGAAGAATCATTAGAATTATACAATGCCACCATGAACTTGCCCTTAAGAGACACAAAACAGTCTATTCTCAATGGAATAGAATCAGCAAACACAGAATAATAATTGGTTGGGTTTTTTCCTGAAGCACAGGAAGTATCGGAAGCACAGACAATTTTCTAAGAATCATAGAAGGAAGATTAAAGAACACAAAAAGAATGAGCAGGCCTGGATTCTTCTGCAGAAAAATCCTCTTTAGTTTACTTTTAAAACACAAAAAATTAAAACAGAACCACTTTGTTTTTGGTCACAGACTAATATTCCAATCATTCCGAGGCTGGGAAAATGAGAGATAAGAGGTTCAAATAATGCAAAATAAAGGAACAGGAATTCACAGGAATGTGAATTCATGGAATGAATGAAATGATGTTGACCATGGAAATATGAGAGTGTCTAATCACATAACAGAGCTTGTCTACAAAGAGCTCTTCAAGAAACAGCGAAATTGTTCAAGTGCCCAAATCCTTCTGGTCGGAAGCTGGGAAGGCTAGTTTCTTATTTAAACTATGCCAGAGCTAAGAGCAGGAACAGCAGCTGATTTTAGTTTTTAATGAATACATGGTGCATTCCTCTTGACCACAGGTTACAGTTCTGGAAAATGGGAATGATGAGGAAAAATAGATTTCATCTGATGAAGAGGGAAAAGCATCCTTGAATATCAACTTGACAATCTAAGAAGTCTGTTTTGAACTAGTTGTGAGGGGCATAGTGACAAATGCCTGTATGGAAGTAAAACTATCAAAAAAACCCTACAGATCAAGCGCTAGGACTGGAATTTACAGTTTGGAGACCAGAAATCAGGCTAGGGCAGACCGGGAACAGCAGGACACCAGGCCAAAACTTCCTGGGTGTCTGGAGAAGACAGGCAGATGACTGTGTGCAGGGAGTGCAAGCTCCCTCTCACACATACACTGGCCCAATCTCATCCTAATTTGTGGACCACCTCTCCCACCAAACACACCCGTTGACTGATGTGTTGCTTTTGGATGACCCCTGTCATGAAAAGAGGAGTTTAACCAACAAATATGCAAAATATTTATACTAAGTATGAATATTTGTGCTCAGAGGAATGGATAAAATAGAAAATCTGGTTTAGACAACATACAAAATCTCCTGGAAATGTAATGCATTAAACGTATTTTGTTTTAATTTAAAATTCTTTAAAAATAAATATTTACCCAGATCCTTAATGATTGATAATGCTTCCCATGATATAAATGCTCCACCACCGTCATCCATAACTCCCTGCCCAACGTCCCAGCTGTCCAGATGTCCACTGACCAATACAATCTGGAAAAGCAATTATGAGAAAACATATCTACATGAAAACACCCAATCATAAAAGTCAGTTCAGCATTTAAGCATTTTAATGATTTTGTCATAAATTTGACTTTTTAGTTTAAAGCGGGAGAAAGGAAACATTTCAAATAAAACTCTCATTCTCTAGTCCCTGAATATGACCAAATGCTTCCTACTGCTTCAAACCACTGCACGAACCAAACTTGATATGACATTAGGAAAGTTTATATGAAAGGTTTTGTCTTTATGTTAACAAAGTGCATACTTCCTGGAGATACAGAACTACTACATTGCAGAATGGTGGAAATTTCTTTCATATTTTGGCTATTTAAGCCTTAGGGTTGAAATTTCATTAACCCTATTTTCGGGTGCATAAGTAAGAAATATAAACTTAGACTGAAGTGCTCCCAGACACTGTTGGTTTATTATATATCTATGGTACTTGCCACAGAGGATGTCTAATTTATTACTGGATCCCCTATGTGCTACAACAATGACAAGGCATTTTATAGTTCCATTAGTCATGAGGATATTTTAAATTAAAAACTACGTGGTAGCAAGTCCCAGATGGGTTTTCTGCAAAGAAAGTTTTGTGGTTACAGTAGAGTAGAGCAGTATACATTTCTCCAGAACCACCCACTTTCAGATCCGAACTCTTCAAATGTTGACAAGCAGCACCAGACCAATACCAGAAGTGAGACGGTTCCCTAACTGGACCCGAAGCTGAAGGGCTGATGGATCTGAGATTGCAATGGAGAGGTCAAGGAGGGACAAGAACTCTGAGCAGGCATGTGGTAAAATGATGCAATAGGTCAAAAACAATAGCAAGGAGCCGCCACAGTTCTCCAGGAGTCTTTGAAGAGCTGGTACAAGTAAAAAGTACCCTTAGGATAGGGTGGAAGTGGAAGCATCCAACCTATGTCAACTTAGCACTGAGCAAAAACTGAAGGAGACCCTAGAGCATCTGTCTGTGTCCTGTGTCTGTGGCCCAGAACTGGCCACAAATGAAGGGATGCTTCCAACTCCCTTGTCGATGGATGTCAATCAGCTCTCAGAGTTGTGGGCTCGAGAATGAGGTGAAAAATACTTGTTCCTCCTCCCACCTTCTTCTCCCTAAGGGATGAGGCACTACTTGGTATAACATCTCAGCCTTCATACACTGCAGGACAACTACTCTAGCACTGATAATGAGAACACAATGAGTTTTTCCTATTATCACCCCTGGAGTTTGAGAGTCTGTGCTATCAGGTGTGCAGCTAACATTGCAAGGAAGTAACTTGGGGCCCCAAAACATGAAAATATCTATTTTCCACTTCACATGAGAGAAATCTTAGTAAGTGCTCACCGATTATTAAAAATAGCACACAAACAGATCACAGCAATGGAGTGCAGCAAATACGAACTCATGTAGCTTAAATAAAAAGCCCCTTTGCATCAAACAAGGGCCATGACAAATTACTAGTCATATATATCATATTGTCATATGTCCAGCCAGAATGCACCAAAACTCATTAAATTTAGAAAAGACACTATGTTTATAAATGTGTGTATCATAAAAACCACCAGCATCGTGCTTTAGAAGCTGGAAAATCTTGTGATCAGAATCTGAAGAGTGGTTTGTTCTTGCCTTCTCAGATGTTTCAACTCTCTTTTTGGCTTACCCAGCCCCAACTAAACATGTGCTTGCTTTCCAGCACGGACTCATTTTGTTTGTAGTAGATAGACACACTGCAGCCCTTTTTCCCAAAACCTCCCCTCCTTCAAAAGTGCTTAAATTTAGATGGCAGGCCCCTCTGTAAAAGCCTCGGATTTACTCAGGAGCTATTCCTGCAGTTTAATGTAACGATCCTCCCGAGCCCAGCGTGAGAGGCTGCAAACAGCCTGTTTTCCAGGGATGCTGCTCTGCAGTAGAAGTACTTAATCTGCAGCAGCCCTCTGCTACAATAGCAACCTAGCTTGAAACCAGATAATCTAAGAAAAGCCGTGCCAGCTCTGGAGGTAAAAACCTTTCTGAAATGAGAGCAGAAAAGAAGTGCTCACTGCGGTACTCCTTACTCTTTTTGTTTTCTTGTAAAGGAGAACTGAGCATCAATGATCCTGCTTCCAGGGCTTGGGATGCCCGTGCAGCCCCACTGCAACCTTCCCCACAGAGGGGGAAGAGCTCAACCACCACCACGCTTTGCTGCCAACTGATGCAGGCTCCTTACTGCCCACTCAATAAGGAATCTGCAAACAATAAACTAAAAACCAAACCAAACCAAAAGCAAACAGAAAAGGCTCTGAGCGAAAGCACAACTGACTGCAGTTTAAATGATGTCTATTCCACAACTTCAAAATTGCCATGTGCTTTGTTGGCTCTTGAAGCAAAAAATTGGTTTTAAGAAGGTAACTATTCACTCTCCTGAGCTTCAAGTTGAAGGGAATTATTTAGAAGCAGTTTGTAAACTCATTAAGAACCAGGTTTGTGATAGAAACAACGCCTTGTCTTTAGCCATGAAGGAATACTTCACTAATGCTGTTCCCTGGCAGCAATCTCAACATGAGCATCTGAAAAGGAATTACTCCTCGTTTCTGTGAAACAACACATATTGCAACAGCAGGAAATTCTGAATCAGAAGAAGGTGGTGTAATCCCACTGGGGGCTACAGACTCCAATCACAAAGCATCTTTACCAACTCCAGAACATTACACCAAAACAGATCAAGGTTCAAATGGATTGAGAAAGTCAGATAATTTTATGAGTGAACTTCTACTTAAATTTACTTAAGCTGATGCCAAGAGCAATTACATAAATACGACCAATGTACTTCTACGTGAAAGTTTTTTAGGAACAGTTGTTTTTTTAGCTGCCATGCTTCTGCAGCAGCAGCTAAAATGAAAGTTTCCATGATCCTGCTGATAGCTAGCCATAGACATTCTTAAAATAAGACACAGCCATAAAATAACAAAACCACTATGTTTATCTTGGTCTTTAAGTAGATATAATCTGTCTGGTCCATGAATGGAAATATTTCTGAAATTCACTCTAAACCACAATATTATTTAAAATAATATTATAAAATAACAATATCATAATTCTCTGTACAGTTGGGCTAATAACAGAGGCAGTTAAAGCTATCATGTAAGTATGATTATTCCATTTTCCGCATTGCTTTCAAATCTGTTACGTGGCTCTCAGTTCCAAATTTACACATAGACTAATCACCTACATTTGCACAAAACATCTCTATAGAAATGTCAGCACGTGCCAACAGAACGTAAGCATTGCAAAGCCATGTAAGTAAACATATGTACGTATAAGTATTTATTTAAAATACACAGAGAAACCACAAGCAACTGTATAGGACAGTATAAATAGAGCAATGCAGATTTGCCAAATTGACCACAATTAAGTTAGGATAAGACAGTTCACATGCAACATTACGACTTAAGATTTGGTAGTCCTGCAGTGACAGAGCTAAGAAATGGTACTTAGACACAGTCCTGAGACAATACAACAGAAGGGAAACTGCAGGAAATGTTACAAATAGAAGGCGAATTATTGTATTTCCTTCTGCACCAACATTGTGACCTTTATTGGATGACTTTAAGTCATGCCCAACATTTCAATCGGGCATATTGAAACATTTTGAAATTTATATATTTTATATATATGTATATAAATAGCTATTTATATATTTCATATCTTAAAACCAATTAGATTAGAAAGAGGAACGACACACTCACATACATTTGCATATGTCATAGAGTTAACCGTTTCTAAGCAGAATGGGCTTTGCCACTAAAATCTAATCTCCAATTCCACATGCCTATTGCATTTGTCACAGAATAACTTCATAAAATGTAGGTGAAATACCTTCTGCTTGGTTAGAGGGAATTTTAAGATAAGTCTATTCCACTTTGAGTTAGTATCCACAATCTCACTTGCTCCTGTAGAGGTACAAGGCAAAGGCTTCTTTCTACGTAGCATTAGAGCTCATAAATAATAAATATTAGGAAAAAACTGTAAGCAATATTTTCAATCACTGAGTCTACTCTAGAATAACATTTGTATCAAGTTGTGAAAACCAACATGCCAAGCTATTTCATGTCACTGACACAGATGGTTATGGACAAGTAATGAAGTCATTGTTCACCTTTGCCCTTCATGGATGAAGACAACTTCATGGATGGAGGTTAGGGTCCACAAAGTAGGACCTTTACTGATGGAATATGGCTATCAACATGTTCTCTTAGAAAATATTCATAATAAATTCCATTACACAAACCACTAAAAAGCATTTTTTTGCTTACATCTTCTTCTAATAGACAGGGAAAACAAGGAGTGCCTTAACTTGCATGGAGAGGACAGAAAACTTAAACAAGTATCACATACACAAAAAATGAGATGATGAAGAACTGAACAGGCTGACAGAACCAGATCAAGCATATTCAGCCAAGACATATTCAAACCCCATGTGTCTGTGTGCCAAAACTTCAAGCTAAAACAGTGAAGTGCTCTAGACCATCACTCAAGTTCTTTCGAACTGCTCATCCACATTTTCAGCCAAATCCTGCCAGAAGTTACTCATTTCCTCAGGTAAAACAGGTCGATGTTATTCCGGCCCGATTCCAAATTACCTGGAAATTCATGAAAAGTATTTCTATTCAAATTTCTGTGGTTCTTTTTTTTTTTTTTTCTCCAGTTTGCTTCCAAATAGGTCCATCTTAATGTCTAGGTACCACAACAAGGTCTTACATTATTTGACTGGGTGTTTTTTCCCCGTGAATCCCCTCCCAGTGCATGAGATACTTATACAATACCTAATTTACACATACAATTGATTTGTGTTTGGACCAAAATTAGAGGAAAACAGAAGTCAGATGAGAATTAGGATCCCCTATTAAATCTGATTAAAAAATTGCCTAGAAATTCTTTCCTTCCCCAGATACTCATTATTCTTTTTACTCACACAAACACTCTCTCCCTTCACAATTTCCTATTTTCCCCAGTCCCAATCAAAATTTCTGATGTTAACTCAACCATGACTGAAAAACTCTTAATCCCAGCTCCTCAGACAGAGGAACCCAGCACCAAATTCAGGCCTGTGCTCTTAAGCATAGGGAGCACATCTTGAGTAATCTACCCATTTGGGTAGCATGACAACTATGAACGGCCAGATGGCTTCAGTTTATTAGGATCTAAAGATTTTCTTCATTTCACTGTGTTAACAGCATAAGAACAAGGGAGAATAGAAAGGCAACATAACATGTACCTAACTAGTGGGCAAATAAAACAGCTGGCAGGACTAAATTTAAGCCCATCGTGCTTAACTTGCCTCCAAAAGTATGATTAAATAAAGTCTTCATATATTCAGATTTGCAAATTAAGAGTAGTAAATCTGGCATGGCAGTTTTAGGATGTATCCACAGTAGTGCTTGCAAATGTCTTCTGGAAAATGGCAAGATCAAGCAATATGCTTTCCTATTGCTTACCCATGTAGCAAAGCTGGCACTAGTGTCCACAATCACCTCCCTTTTTTAAACTAATTCTTAGTTTGCAAACTGTATCCTCTTACTCATTTTTAGGAAAAAGTTCTGTCATCTCAATGGAATAAAATGTTAGTGTGTAATCAGGTTTTGTGCCCTGGCCCGTTCTCTTCCCGACTCCCCCTCAAACCTTTTGCTCTTCAACTCACAAAGCAAAACAAACAACAAACTAAGAGCTATCAGCTCTTCCTTGGTAGTTCTTGGTAGTTCTTGTCCAGGCAGACAAGAACTTGGTAGTTCATGTCCAGGCAGAACCACATCGCTTTATACAAAGAAGTAACAATCCTCAAGTTTTAAAATATTTAAAAAATTAAATTTAAACTAAAAATTATTAGTTAAAAATTAAAATTAAAATTTGAAATTTTACAGTGGGTATGTATTTGCCTCACGTAGGAAGATTCTATAAATCAGGCCCTTGTCTTTTCCATCACAGGAAATCTAAAGAAGTCAGAACTTGTAGTGGTGTGTGTGGCAGCAGCACCAAGACCACTGCAAATGCATCCCACCTCATCTTCCTTCCTGGACTCCAACCCAGCTCCTGTGACAGCAGGACAGAGACTCAAAGGAAACTTCTCAAGCCCTGCAGAATAAGGATAACCGTTTAAAAAAGGTCTTTCTTGCAGGAACACTGCATTTTGTATCTATACCACCATTATTTCAAGCTCAACACTCAACACTGAGTACACAGCAGCAACACAGTGGTCTATGCCATGGGACTAGAAATAGATTTACATGCAAGGTTAGATATATACATATATAATATACATATATTTTAATATAAATTCTCTTGGATTTTAAAAATGTGCAGTTCATTACTACCAGAAAAAAAATACTTTTTCTAGTTATGTTTAAACATAGGTCTACTCTTTTGAGTGCAATTCTATCAACTTCAACAGCTAAATTCTAGCACAGAGCCATATCAGAGATGCTCAGTTGTAAAAAATGCTTACTTGGTAAAAATTCTTTGTAAAAGCATAACCTATTTTCCCAAATATTTGTTTTGGGCTACACATATGTGAAAAAAGATTTGTCAGTTTATGCATTTGCCTTTAAGAAAACACTAAATGTCTCCAGTTAAACTGCAATTGGATTAAATCATGCCCTAAATGTAAATCAGAAACATTACCACATTTAGTGGATTTTATTTTGTATATATTAGAATATTTCTTCAAATTAGTTTTTAGTTTTGGTGTCCAAATAATATGACTTCACTGTACAGCTCCTTTTATTAGATTTCACGCACATTAGGAATGGTTCTCAAATAATCAGTCTAGCTGTCTCAACTAATTTACAGTCCTAAAGATACAGTGAAGTTCAGAAAGAAAAAAATGATTAAAACAAAAACTGTCTTTTCTACTTAATATGTAGCGTAGTAAGTCTTCCAGGCTTCCGATTAAATGATAGATCTGCACATGAAACAGAAGTGACTCA
Source organism: Scolopax mira (assembly GCA_004320125.1). Classification (NCBI taxonomy): domain Eukaryota; kingdom Metazoa; phylum Chordata; class Aves; order Charadriiformes; family Scolopacidae; genus Scolopax; species Scolopax mira. The sequence goes on from BJBW01010716.1 coordinate 14,209, forward strand.
CTTAGTCACACAAGAATCCAACCCTATTATTGCTAAAAAGCTTATTAACCTTCAAAGAGCCTCTGTGTCACAATATACAGTAAACTCTTTAAAGCTGAATCTCTGCTTTGTAGAAATGATTGAAAATAAAGTGTTCTCAGAAAGTATTTCAACCAAACCTTCCTGTTTGAAGTGAATCTCAAAACCACTGAGTAGTTAAATAGCATGGGCTGGTATAATTTATGGCATATAGGACAGTGAAGTAGTCTGAAAATAACTTATTACTGATAAGGGAATTGTAATATAGGTAACATGACATAGAAACTATATGAACATTCAAAAGATAACCAAGTATTGAAATGACTACCAATTTCGTATTAAATGTTGGATTTTAAGACTTAGCATTTCCATATTTAAGTTCCCTAGAATTTTTTTTTTCTATTTCCTGAGCCGTAACATTTCAGAAATAATACCACTCTTAATAATACTGTATTTTGAAATTCAGGATTTTAATTTATGCATTTCAGCCCAACTCTAGAGGTCTTAAGAGGAAAAAAAAAATTAATAACTTCATCTAAACAAAATCAGGCTATCACCAAAATAGTGCTTACCCTTGCATAAAAACGTGTGTAGATGCTATTTTTCAAGTTCAAAGAATCTCTGCAAATCTCCATGTACGAAGTCAAAACAGTGTCTGACCTGATGTGCAGGGAGAAATAATCCTTTTTCTACATTAATGAAAGGAAGTCTTCCCTTACACATGTGGTAGATGATTTGTATATGAAGAAAGGCATTATCTAGAGTCTTTATATATTTTTCACTTTACGGATATATATACTTCTACCATATAACTACAGTCTAGCCACATTCACAAATGTTTTATCTTTGAAATTCATTTTACCAGATATCAAAATTTATCTCAGCTAAAATAAACATTAATACCCAGTGTTACCTCTTTAAATGAAGAATTTACAAAACTGTTCTATTTGCACACTTGCCTGTGAAATACAGGCAAGCATCACTTTCCGAAATTGCAGAAATTGTAGATCTTTCTCCATAAAATTACAAAACTATTTTTTCCTCTCCAGAACACTAGAGGACTCCTTAAGTCAGCCCCCTTGCCCCGATAACTCTGTCTTAGCGTATTCTGATGGCCCAAAATGTCCTGAAAGCCATCCTAAGTAGGCAGCTCTGAACATCCTCAAGAAAACAGATTTTGTTTTACAAATCCCCCGAGAAGATTGCTTATGGAAGCCAGTAAAAGCACCCTTAGATCAGTTTTACAAACTGATTCAAGAACCCACAGAAACAGGCCACTATTTGGCTTGCAACATGAAAAAAAGTCTTTATCTTACACTGACCGTAAAAGAATTGTTTTACATATTGTATGAGACTTGTCTTCAAAGTCTCAACATCATTTTCAGATTACAATTCTTCTTTCACCAATTGCAGTCCCTTTGGCTTTTTTTTTTTTTTTTTGTACTTTCTGATGATTAAAACAGTATTTCTATTGAGGTTTAAATGCGGATTTAGAAAATCATTCATTTCTCATTTCTAAATTAAAATTTGTTAATTATCTTGCATTGATCTCTTTAGCAGTAAAATGGGACTAACCAACTGTTTATTATGAAGGGATATAGTGAAGATTAACGTTTCTTTCTATACTTATGACAGCATTTATGGAAAGTACTAAGAAGTGGAGACTCAAAGTCCCTGTCTTGTGGTGAAATTACTGGAGCTGTATCTCTTTACACAAAAGAAAACTCTGTGCACAGTCTCTAGTACCTGTGCACAGCCCCACAGAAACAAGAGTCGTACTCACAGAGACACAGCAAAGTACTCATGACACTGACAGATTTCCCTGCTCAGTTCCCATTAGTATCTCTAAAAAATGGAATTTTGATACATACAAAGTATGGATGTAACTCACCCTTTATGTTTATCTGTCCTTAATTTCTTTGTGTATATACTATTGTGAAACTCAAAGTGTGTTTCACGCAAGTTTTCACCAAGATGGAGAAAAGTCTGCTTTATCAAACTCAAACAATTTCTGTAAAAGACCGGATGAGACAACTGTTGCGGGATGGTTCCCAGGGTGGAATAGCTGCTCAAAGCCAGGTGAGATTCAACTCCTTGGAACCAGTAACATGAGAGCTCCGGAATGCATTTGGGGACTTTGGAAAACCTGGTGCAAAGTTCATCTTTGGCAAAGCAGGAAAAAACAGTGGCACCACGCTCTTCAAGACGTTTGGCATATGGCAAGGCTGGAAGAGCAGTTCAAGTGCAAGTTGTCCAAGCACCACATGGCTACTGCCAGTTGCCATCTTTTAATAGATGCATGTTCCAGGCATAAACCAGTGTTTCCCTTGCACACAACAAACAGCAATTGGATAACTAATAGCTCTGCACAAACCCCCATACAACTCACAAGATACACAAGTCCCTTGTCCTGCCTCTTTCCAAAATCATGGTGTGATGACCACAGGCGGGGAGACCCAAAAACGGAAGTTATCACCTCGTTTGGAACCGGTCAAGTTTTAAGTATTCATGGCAAGGGACAGGCAGAGTGATTATAGCACTTCATCCCAAAAGTGAGAGAGGCACCCACATGGCCACAGTCTGGAATCAAGCCGAGAAACGCTTTGCATGTTGGTTCCATCCCCCCCCATCAAGCACCTCAAGCATCCCCCCCCATCAAGCAACCTGGCTGCAGGTTGGTATCATCTGGGACATTTTCAGAGGCATAAATTTCCTCACGCCCTCCACCACACAGGAAACCTTTTGAGCTTGTAAAAATGTTCACAGCCGGATTTTTTTATTCCCCATGTTCCTCTACAGAGAGGAAATCAGAAAGAAAAGCACCAGAAACACCAGTTAGGTCTAATTAACCTTATCTTATCTTATATGGATAACCTTATCTTATATGGATAGGCTTGTGTGATGTGGTTTTCTGACTACTTGGACTTAACATCAACTTTATGTCCCCAGGCCACTCAAAATCTGTCAGTGCTAACTAATACTCCCTGTCACTTCACCTTAGATTTGAATCCCTGACCTTCATCTGAGAGGTTGTGTGTCTCATTGCCAATGCCATCTCCCCCTAGTTTCCCTTCCTCAGGCTGCAAGTTGAAATAACTTATTTACTTAACTATCCCTGCACCCCCCCCCCCCCCCCCCCCCCCCCCCCCCCCCAGTTTCACACCGCACAGAGCAATCTATTCTCACTGAAATTCTGACATCTATGCAGCACTGGCTTAACCAGTTGGCAAATGCCACTGACTGCTATTAGACATTAGCCTTCAATCACCTCCTGAACATGCATTAAAAAGACCCTGCATTCAGTCAGCCTCCACAACCCTGACACTGAACGCAATAAAGCTCGTTGGATTTTTTAATGAAACCGTGTGTCATACTAAAATTATTACCACTGTTCCATTTGTACTTCGTTTCATATCTGTTTGTGTTGAAATGAATTTAATTTCTCCTTCAGGCACCGTTCTCAGGGGCTCCTATTCTAATTTTATTAGATTTCATGCCTTTAACTTTCAAAATGAAACAGAATGGTTATCACAGCAGTAAACAAAACTGATTATATATCCCGGATTAATAAGCTTGAAAGGCATGTTTAGTTAAGATTGTATCAGGGCTGTACCTGCTTAAATATTTAAATGGTAGAATGTTAATAGAAAGTTCTTCTAGCCTTTAAATAAACCTCTGACAAGATTGCACACAGAGAATTAGGGGCATGGAGAGCAAGCTTCTCCTGATGCATCCACTCCAGTCCTTGTTATCAGAAGTAATGCATGAAAAATCTGGTTCATATATTTATCATTTGAGTGCATTCAGCATTTTCTATTCCCATATTAGCGGTTTTAATAACAGAACAATTTCAGAATAGGAATCTGAAAGGTCCTATAGTTTAGGTCCCTAAACTCTTCTCCTCCCACTGATGATGAGGAAGAGCAGAGAACTCAAACGTTTATTAGACTGGGCAAAAGTGTTTACCTGCAGTTTGCAGGATACAAATGAAATAAAACACAAATTAACTTGTTCTATTACTGAGAGCAAAAAAGGCAAAACTACTCTTGCTTGTGGGCTGCTACTCCTGTCATACCAAAACCCCTCAGTTTGGCAGGACAACTTAATTGAACAAGAGGTATCAGACACCCTCTAGGAAAAGCTGCTTCAAAGAACAGGTCTCCTGCAGTGCATATAGCCCCAAAACAAGAAAGCTGCATACTTATTTTCTGAAACCGCCTATATTCATATAACCCAGAGCATAGTTGCAGATCTCACTCTAGCAATTAACATTTACTCTTCCCAGGAAGAGGACATCTGATGTGAACACTGCACCCATAATTACACCATTGTCATTGAGCCACACAAAAGGCAAAAAACCACAGAAGTGAAATATTTCTAGGACTTTGCCTACAAACTTGGCAATCTGACAAGCAACCTTATACCTTCCTTCTATTGTTCAATTGATACAGTGCTATTCTACATTCTCCAGGAAACAAGCTTTAAAAAAAAACCCCAACCCAACACAAACAAACAAACACAAATCCACGGGAACATCAAGAAACAAAAACAGTACTGAAAATCAACTGTAAATGTATTGTAGAAAAAACTTTTAGGTGGTTATGAGACACCTGAGTTTCCTCTGGGAAGGAGAAAGCACCATAAGAGCTCGAGGTACATTGAGCAGGAATTGCCCTGGCAAAGGAGGGGTGCTAACAGGCATTTTATGCAATAATTGAAGTTGTGCTAGAGATGCCAATGATTTTCCTTCACAGGGTTGTCTTGGCATCCCCACACACCACCTTCTCCATAGTTGCCATAACAGCATCTGGAAACTTCCCTTTGCTTGCTCTCCAGACCACCGTGATCAGCAGTTGCACCCACCTGTGTCCACACCAGTTTTCATGAGCAAGAACAGTTTCAGTATCAGGTTGCAACTAAAATCTCCCTTCCACTCTCCTCACTGCCAGTTTTCAGACTTCAGGGTTGAATATGGACCCCAGTGCACCTGACAGGTGTGAGGGGTTGGCCACCTTCAGTGGGTCATTGTGGCTACTGGGCAAATCAAAAGAGAGAGCAATTTCTCTCAAGATATTCCCCTCCTTTCCCACTGCCCAACTCAGGCTGAATCAGAGTAACTTTATCTGAAAGACAATAAAATGAACACTTGTAGTAAGGATGGAGGGGACAACCTCCATTCAACAATGGAGAGAGAGTGAAAATGAGACACACAGACATTTTATCACATTCCCGGAAAGCTGCTTTATCATCTGATGTAATTCTTTTCTCCTGCCCCTCCAATATTCAACCCCAATTTCCTCTCATTTAATTCAGCCCCTAAACCCTATTTATTGACAGCTTGACCACCATGGAGAAGAAAACCAGAAAACACTTCATAAAGCACCATTCATCTTCAGAACTTCATAATGGGCCATGCATCTTCAAATATGACATGTGTACACATTTTGGCCAGAACATGCAACTTTTCAAGTACCCTTAAATGTCCCCCAAGATATTAAATTTTTAGCTTTCCGAGTCTAATCTCAGATCATCAAAGACTTAAATCAGCAACAGTTTATATATAAAATGAGATGCACATGTTTTTCAATATGAGAAAGTGCATGCACAAACAAAATACAATAGAGTGTTACAAGATTAAAGTTCATTTAGCCTGACATTTGCAGCAAAATCCTCTTCTGAAGTAACATTGCGGAACCCAGAATCATAGCAAAACCAGAGAAATGCATTTTCTTATATTTGTGGGGAAATACTGACGGTGAGACTATCTAGGCCAGTAATAACAATGTGTTAAAGTAAAACAAAGAATACACCCTCAATGCTTCTGCATTTTGTTTTTGCAAAGTGTTTGCCTTCCCCCTAAATCCAGAACCTTATACACAATTTTTCATAAACCCACAATTTAGTAGATATTAAATCATATTTCTTGGCTTGAGACTACTATTATGTTTTCAAAGGCATTTTCTTCATGCCAATCAGCCATAGCAAGAAAACTGCTCCTCCAAGGCTCTCAATAGAAGAGAAATTACTACGTATTTTTAAGGGTGAGCCTATGACCAGACGTTGAAGTTCCAGTGAACATATACCTGGGTTTTGTTTAGATACAGGAGACACAAGGCTTTTTGAACACAAATGTTTTTCATCCAGAAAGCACGTGATGTCACAGACATTCAAAGAAATTAATATGTGAGCTAAAAATACATTACTCCCAATTCCTTCTTCCATGCGATCTGCGGTGCCTGGCTATATTCTGAGCTGTATTTGTATATTTGCTTTTTTGGTCTAATTGAACCTACAACCAAGGACCATTTTATTTGATGGACTTTCCCAGAATCCATAACATCATCTGGATAACTTCCATGGTGTTTAGAGATGCATCCAGCATCCCTGTATATTCCCTCCTTCTCCGCATCAGATGGGAAATCACTTGTTGATTAAAAAGCAGTATTTGCATA
>BJBW01010718.1:0-14994 GCA_004320125.1 Scolopax mira
CCCCAGCTCCTTTTCTGCCCGGCAGCTCCAGCCACTCTGCCCCCAGCCTGTAGCGCTGCAGGGGGTTGGTGGGACCCAAGGGCAGGACCCAGCACTTGGCCTTGTTGAACTTCATCCCAATGATGAGGATGATCAGGTAAAGGGCACTGAAAGGTACCATGCGGTCAAGATACAACTACTCATCAGCCATCTGTCCTTTAGAGCTCTGCATTCAGTCACAAAAGATACAGAAATGGGACCACGTCATACACCACTGACTCCCTTTTTGCCGATTCCATTCAGTTCTCCATCAGTTGTGACCCCACTGACTTCAACTCAACCAATGACTTTGATTAAACGATTACAGTTTTTCTCCAACACACATTGCTTACTCATCTGCTACCACCACAGTAACTGTGATGCTGCACGATGGGTCCCAAATGCAGACTGCTCCATCATGGGACAATTCTCCCTACCCTTACAAAAAAAAACAAACTCAAAAGACCAGCAGCAACAACAAAAAGGTAAGGTGTTTTCCACCACTAAAACACCTTACTTACAGTAATACTTCTTTGCCTTTTAGAGCTGCTCTCCTTGCAAAGACACAGAAAGTGGCAATCACAGAGATAATTTATTATTAAAACTCTCATTTACTGGTAACATGTGGCCAAAGACTGGTTTCCCTCTCTTTAACAATGTAAACATAGTATCTGTTAGAGGGACTCTCTGAAGATTGCTTGCCTTTTCACATCTTTGCTGTCTCTTTGTGCCCTCTTCCTTTATTTTAATTACTTTTCTGCAAACTTACAGTTATATGAGCATACTTTTCTACACTTTTCATGTTCATGTCTTTGTTCTTTGGCTGTCCTTGAGTACATGGCTAAAATTGATTTCTAATTAATCTTGAAAGGTGAATTTGCTATCTTCCTCAGCAAGGAAAGTAATTTGTAAAAAAAAAAAATTTTTTCTCTCATCTGTTTCTTATCCTTGAAAAACTAAATTAAGTGAAATTTCCAAGGCTGCTTGTGGCATCACCTTTCACTCTACAGTTTAGCACATTTTGCTTTAGCAGCAGTTCAAAAGTTCACTATCCTACATCTGATGCCTTCTGCTCGCTACAAATGTCTGCAGTACAGCAAGAAGTTAAACATGTTAAATGATTACAGCACACAGGAACCCACAGACCGCTGTAAAAACAGCACTAGCATGCTTAAGCTGAAACAGCATCACACAAAATTCCCAAATACTCATGTGCTTTGCTACCATATGATCAGTTAAAGTTTTAATGGCTTTGCTGGTTTTCATTTACTTTCACCAAACAAACTGGTATTTTTAAGCCTTCCTCTGCAGGGTGCGAGGTCTGAAATTTTAATGTGTGAGAAAAGGACCAACGGCAAAATAATAAGGAAAAAACCAGTATCTTCTGAGGTCCTAGCAAAACCCTCACCAAGACTGTCAGTGGAGTTATGAGATGCAATATATACCCTTCCATTGCTGTGAAGGCAAGCAATGAGCCACAGAACTTGGCCTTGAGACTGTCAGGAGGAGAGGCTTTTCCAGGAGGGCTGATTAGCTCTACTCACAGTGAGTGAATGACATCAGCTAGGGAGGAGAAGCCAATGCTAAGGGCCTGCTCTTCAACCCAAGTACGGAGCGACTGTGTCCTGAAATGGGAATGGAAACCGAGCGACAGTTACAGGAATCCGCTCGCTCAAGGTTACACAGAACACTCTAACATTTTAGTAACCCAGCCCATTCGGTAGCCCTTAGCCCAGCAGTCCATCTGCCTTGCAAAAGAAGTCTCATTGCCTTTGTTAAATATTGTATTTATATGCCGCCTTTGTTTCTAAACTTTTTGGGGGTACAGAAGATACTGTCATAATATCATGCGTTGGCCTTCACTATGGGATCATAGAATTTTCATGGTTGGAAAGGACCTCTGAGATCATCTCGTTCAACCACACACACACAAAAATCCCCCACAATCTCAGGCACCAGAGTACGCCCTGAAGTGCCACCTCTACACGTTTCTTCAATCCCTCCAGGGATGGTGACTCCACCACCTCCCTGGGCAGGCTGTTCCAGTGCCTGACCACCCTCTCAGGAAAGTCATTCTTCCCAAGATCTAATCTAAACCTCCCCTGCCCCAACTTCAGACCATTGCTCCTGCCATGAAGAGGCCAACCCCTACCTCTCTCCATCCTCCTTTCAGGAAGTTGTAGAGGGCAAGGAGGTCTCCCCTCAGCCTCCTCTTCTCCAAACTCAACATGCCCAGTTCCCTCAGCCTCTACTTGTAGGACTTGTGCTACAGACCCCTCCCCAGCTTGGTGGCTCTCCTCTGCACACGTTCCAGCACCTCAATGTCCTTCTCGTAGTGAGGGGCCCAGAACTAAACACAGGATTTGAGGTGAGGCCTCACCAGTGCCCAGTCCAGGGGGACCATCACCTCCCGAGTCCTACTCACCACACTGTTCCTGACCCAGGCCAGGATGCTGGTGGCCTTCTTGGCCACCTGGGCACACTGCTGGCTCCTGTTCAGCCCACAGTCCACCAACACCCCCAGCTCCTTTTCTGCCAGGCAGCTCCAGCCACTCNNCCAGCCACTCTGCCCCCAGCCTGGAGCGCTGCAGGGGGTATGGTACAAAGTCATCAAGCTTTGATAAAGCTGTGAAGTCTGGACCTTTGCACGACTGCAGGGTTAGTTTGGGACTCCTGACTTGTGCACTGGGGAACTGAGCCCTGACAATGATTTATTTGTCAGTACACTATACTGACAGCCAAATCTGCCAGAGAGCAAGTAAGAAATAAAAGGGCAGAGGGAAAATATTTGGGTTTGAAATTGTTCTGAAAATTTCTAATAAAAAAAATCAATTACTAAAAAAAAAGTTATATAGTGTCTAAGACTAAGTACACTGGCCTGCAGCAAGGAGCAAAGTAATTTATCTTCAAGGCAGTGATCACAGACAAAAATAGGAGTGCCTTTTTTTTTTTTCAACACTTGAAAATCCTGGGCAAATTAGGTTCCTGATTTGATTTCACCACTTTCAAGAAAACACTTCAGTTATTGGTCCTATAGGCTTGTGATACCAATTTTCAAACAGCTTTCAAGGCTCCCTTCTCTAGAAAAATTCTTTGTCATGAGTTTAAGATTACAGCTAACAAAACAGCTCAAAGAAGACTTTAAATAAACGTCAGAGAGGAGGGATGCTGCCTGTGGAAATTTGAGGACCTCAGCAGACTAAGCTTCAACTCCTCTATCTGAAACGCTTAGCAAAGCACCAGTCTCTATTTTCAACCACTCTGACAGTGATCTCTTTCTGGGTACGTACTGTCTGCATGCTCTTCCAGACACAGACCTGATTCTTCCATGCTCTCTGCTTACACAGATGGGGAAATAATGGCTGCTGGCACCCTTTGCAAAATTAGCAATAATAAACCAGCTCGTCTTACTGAGGGGAGGAACCCAGGCAATGCGACTGGTTGTAGACTTCATCTCTAGAAGTCTTCCCCATGTTTTCAGCCTTGCCGCTGAGCCAAGCATGCTGAAGGGACATTTTTGCTCTGATCAACATGCTGCACATCCCTGCTGAGCACCTCAATCCCTGCTATCTCTCTGCTTCAGGTCTGTAGCTGTTTGGAGGAAAACAAAGCTAGGAGCTCTGTTGTGAAATCTGCCTCCACAGAATCACAGAATGATATGAGGTTGGAAGGGACCTCTGGAGATCATCCAGTCCAACCCCCTGCCAAAGCAGGGCCACCCAGAGCAGGTCCCACAGGAACTCAGTGTCCAGGTGGCTTTGGAATGTCTCCAGAGAAGGAAACTCCACCACCTCCCTGGGCTCTGCCACCCTCACAGCAAAGAAGGTCCTCCTCATGTTTAGGTGGAACTTCTTCTATTCAAGTTTGTGCCCATTTCTTCTTGTCCTGTCCCTGGGCACCACTGACAAAAGACCAGCCCCATCCTCTTGACACCCTCCCTTGAAGTATTTCTAAGCATTGATCAGATCCCCCCTCAGCCTTCTCTTCTCCAGACTCAAAAGACCCAAGTCCTTCAGCCTCTCCTTGTAAGGGAGATGCTTCAGGCCCCTCATCATCTTTGTAGCTCTAACTTTCCTTCCTCCTTAGGAAGTAATTCCTTAAAATTTCCTTGAAGAAAATAACGTTGTTAGTCTCCTACACTGGTTGCAACCTGTTCAGTATTTATCACAGGCCTCTCTACCCTGACAACAAGCTCTCTGACTTGCTGAGAAAGACACAAAGCTCACAGCAGCCTGACAGCCGCTGAGCACCAACGAGTCCTTCCAACCCCAAACCAGCTCCACAATGCACCATTCTGCCCACCCAGTGTCTCTTCTGGAAATCCCTCACTGCTGCCCCAGCAAACCTGCTCTCAGTCCTGTTCAATCAGCCCTCAGCTCTCCCTCTTCCATGCTCCTCTCTGCTACTGAGCTTGTCCCATGACACACTGTCCAGCCTTTCTGCACAATTGTATTACCAGGTGGTTTTCATCTACTCCATGGCACTGGAAAGGTGGAGAGGGCAATATACTGCATATATCCTGAGCTCACTGCCCTCTGGAAAGTGAGCCACATCAGTTAGCCAGGATTCAAAGATTGTCCCACATCTTTAGAAAGGCTGAATCACACCTGAAGTGGATTCCTAACACAGATGGTGGAGATACATCACGGCCATGAGGATGTGTGTACAGTTAGTAGATGCTACAAGCAGTTCTGGCACAATGTCCTTTTCCCAGTGCCACTTCTTCTCCTGCATGCCAGGCAGAATAAAGGGGTGGGACGCGGAAGGAGTCAACAAGTGCTACAAGAATACTCCTGTCTCCTTTAAGAAATAAGGTATTCTCTGGTTTCAGTAGTATATACTCCCTACCCAGTCCAACATCTCCTTTCTCTCATGCTTCAGGAGCAGGGCTGAACGCTGATGAAGAAATTCTGGTCTGGTGCCAGTAAGTCGTCTGAATGCAGTATAAATGAGCACAAAATAATTAACCTGTCCTGGTACCTAACAAGTAAAAAATGATACCACCATTGGCGGATTTTCCTGATACTTAAGAACGTATGATGGTCCCTAGTTCCCAGATGAAGTGTGTCTGGGGTCATGACATATTTGGAAAGATCTGAAATTGTAAAACTATTTTTAATGCAGCAGAAAAAAAAAAAAAAAAGACTTATTAAAACAGCAAGTGGATCACCCGTGCCTTTTTTTGTTGTTGTTGTCAAAAAGTAGTAACCTCAACATCCAAGAACAGACATCACTATAAATAGCGAGAACTTGTAGGTTCGTTGCTGACTTTCTGGTTTATATCAAGAAAATGCTCCTCTCCAACTAAATGCTTTGCAATGATTATATTATATTTCAGTTGACATTTTCTCATTTTTTAAGCAAAATATGAAACGAATGTAATGTTAGTTTTCAAAAACTAATAGTGTACTTAGAAGCTTGACTTAAAAAAAAATTGTCTTCTTTATTTTCAATCAAAAGATATATACAATGTGAAACTCAGTGCAGTATTTGCTCTTGTGATAACCGGGGGAAAAAAGTTCTATTTCTCATTATCAGTTCTTAAACTACAAATCCAAATACCAATAGATATGACTCAGTGTTTATCCTTCTGAAACTCAGGAGCTAAAGGCAGAAAGCACCCACACAAGAACCTTACAGGAGGATTTGCCCTGAGAAATGATCTCATAAAATCAGGATCGTCTTATTCAACAGACGAGTTCACTTTGTGTATCCAGACACACACCTGCTCATTTTCTTATGAAAAATGGACTTTTCATCAGTATTCTCTGACAACTACTGGCACAGCTCCCCAGGAATGAACCACCTATTCTTTCCTGGAATCACATGAATCCCTTGTATTTTTCTATCTGTCCCTATGCTGCCAACTATAACTGTTCCATAATTACATGCTAGGCTGTAAAATTAAGAGACTGGCTTCTTCACATGAAAAGAAAAAAAAAAATAAAAAGAGAGAGAGAGATTGAGATTTTAAAGGCAATGAGAAAAGAAAGGAAGTAAAGTCCTTCTTACTTTTTTTTTTTTGTTAATCTGTCTGTTAAATTTAAAGTGATCTCCAAGCACCTCTCTGGGATCTACAGACTTTGTTGACTTGATTCAGAAAGACAAAAATCACAGGGAAAAAAATACCAAAAGAAGCATTCAAATTCACAAGAGATGAGAACGCTGTGCTCAGAGCAGTGCAGATCCAAAGAGGCTCTGATCTGCTGACCCTGAAAACTATACTTAAGTATGGCACCAACAAACCTGCTCCTGTGCCCTATGAAAAGCACCCAAAGAGCTAAGAAAACTTTTCAAGGCAAAGGACTTGGTATTCCTCACCCACAAAAGTTCCACCTCTGAATTTTGCTGCAAAGACAACCAGGTCTAAGCTCAGCCCTTCACTGAAATATAGTGCCTAAAATCAGCAGTCCAGGCCCCACACACCCAGCATACCATGGAGAAGAACCAGCCCCTCCACAGGGATAACTGGCTTTCTAGTGGCTTCTGAGTATTTCCCTTCCTGCTGCCAGCAGCTGACCTGGGGAGAGACAGTAAGGTGGGATGGCTCCAAACCTCCTCACTTTATAAAGGCAATCTATAGTAGAATCCACTGAAATCAACACAGCTGGGAGCTTGCCTTTTATAGCAGATTTTTCCGTGCACAGAAATGCTGTAAAACAAACCTTTTTTGATGTGAAAACTGTTTATATAAAAGGTAAAATTGCTGTGTTTGTATCCAGATCATGCCAGAATAATGTACTTGACTAAAATAGTTACAGTAAATTTTTACACCATAAAATGTGCTGCATATCTGACAACCGTGAGCCTTTTTCCCTTTTATATTTATGAACTTCACCATGGAAGCTCAAAAGCAAGTGATTTGAACAGATGTGTGGTTGATGGGACTCTGCTCTTTCTAGAATTTCTTGTAGTGCTATCCTAAGGCAGCTGGGAGGCTAAACAGCCTCCATGACATTCCTTCAACATGCTGGTGTTTAGCGTGTGGGATGCACAATCCCTGTGTCCCATTTCTTTATTTTTGTTTCTTTAAATAGCAAACTGTTTATAACGCACACACACACACCCCCCAATCCACAAGAGATGCAAAGCTTTGAAGAGCAGCATGAAATATTTTCTGCCCAAAGGACCAATGAACAACCTGCAGTTTCAGTCACTCTCACATAAAAGTGGGGAAAAGTGTAATCCCACTGGGTAAAAATATGGAAATGCCTCCATTATTGGTGAAATAACTGCAACAAGACTCTCTCAAGACACCAACAGGATTTTCAGATAACATGTTAGAATTTTAATTAAGATAAGCACAGCCTTATAAACCCGCACAGCTGTTTATATTTACAGGCTACCTAAAGTTCCCAACAGACACTCAGGTTGTCCAGTGCTGTCAGGGCACCAAGAACTCACTACAGCCTGATTAGCACGGAACAGAGAATGGAAAATTCCCCCCCCCCCCCAAATGATTACTTGTCAGGATTTTCACACGGGGGCTGCACTGGTGCAAACTCACAGCTACTGGATAAGGTGCAGATGGGGCAGACACGGTCCGTGCGTTCTAATACCAGGGAGTGCATTGTGCAGACCTGGCTCTTGTTTGCTTCAAAAGAGTCGAGTGGAGATAAATAGAAAAAGACTTTACATAAACCTCAGAATATGAAAATCTCTGCTAAATTATTTGCTCTAGCAAACAAGATGATGTCCCATAAGAAAATCTGCGGGAGCTCTACTTCAGTTTGTAAACCCTTATTATTGTAGGGTCAGGAGGAATTCTCCATCTTAAAATATAATTAAATTTAATGGGAAATGTTTAATTAAATTAAGAAGTATGAGAAAATTCCCTCAGGCTACAAGAACTCTGATTAAAGAATTGCAGTAAGAGCCTAAACAAGGCTTAACACACCGTGGGGCATACAGGGCCAACGCCTCTGGACTATTTTTAACGTGTAGCAGAATATTGGTATTTTAAGGGCAATCACTCATCTCTCCTTCCACCAGAGTTCTGCTTTCTCTGTCATCTCACAAGCACTCATAAATCATCACAACATCAAACCAAGCCCCTACTATACTAAATGCAAGGACAATAAAGGGAAAAGCATTTTAATGAGACACAAAATTATGCTGTACTGTAAAATTCCTGAAGGGCTTCTTTTAATTTTTTCATTTGCTCATCTTTCTGTAACCTCTTCGGGGTTTGGGTTTTTTTGGCTGTTACCCCTAAACAGTCTTCTAGAAGAGGATCACAACTCCAGGAACTACATTTTTCTCCACAGGATTAGCCACAATTCCTCAGTACAAAAGTGCATGAAGGGCACCTAACTCAAATGGACCAACCTCCAAAACAACGAGTTCCCCTCAGTTCCTGTTGGAGGGATAAAGAGAGACTAATCATGTGGAATATCTACACTTGAAGATTGAAAATTCTTCTGAAGTATTTTTGAGAATCTAGTTCTGTTGTCTTCCTCCTTTTCCCACCTCCTTTGCTGATTCCCTACCTACTTGTTTATTTTCTTTAGCTGGTACCTTGTCCCAGTTTCAGTTGGGACAGAGTTAATTTTCTTCCTGGGGTTTGGATTTAGCTGCTGGGGTTTGGATTTAGCACAAGAATAATGTTGATAACACACTAATATTTCAGATGCTCAGCAGTCAAGGACTTTTCAGCTTCTTATACTGGCCTTCCAACAAGAAGGCAAGGGGGGACCCAACTGACCAAAGGGATAGTCCATATCATAGGAAGTCATGCTCAGTATATAAAGCTGGAGAAAGAAGAAGGAAAGGGAGGACATTAGGACTTGGAGTGTTTTGTCTTCCCAAGTAACCGTTAACACATGATGGAGCGCTACTTTGCTGGAGGTCGCTCAACACCTGCCCGCTGATGGGAAGTGGTGAAGAAATTCCTTGCTTTGCTTTGTTTGCATGGGCGGCTTTTGCTTCACTTATTAAACTGTCTTCATCTCAAGCCACAAGTTTTTTCACTTTTGTTGTTCCAATTCTCTCCCCCATCCCACCCAGGGGGATGAGTGAGCGATTGTGCAGTGCTTAGCTGCCAGCTGGGGTTAAACCATGACAAAAGAGATGTTAGAGCACTAAGGAGATGTTCGGATTTCAAATCCACCTCATTTAAAAAACAGTAGATTGTGTTTGCGGGGGTAAAGATATCTGTCACCTTTAAACAAGACTTGGCCATCATCATCCACAGTTAAATTATTACACTGAAGAACGTAGAATTACACTGAACGTAGAATAAACAATTATTTTGTAACGATAACAGGGAAAATTAGATTTAAGCCCTGCCTCCAGCAAAAAGATTCTAAAGCAGTGTAATTTTCTAATGAATAATAAAAGCTATGCATTCTTTACCTGGACAGAGATTGTGCCCTTCAAGCTTTCATCCTCATCCTACACCACACTCAAACGGAAGGAAAAGTAGGAATGCCCCTTGAATTTGGGAAAATACAGTACCAAGAGCACAAACTGTGCTGCAAAAGCCTGCTGGTTTTGATCCTGTGCTAATACTTGTGTCACAAATGCACTTTGCCTACAGAAACTCTCTTCTAATTATCAAGTGCCATGAGGCAAAAAAATGTAAGAAGCACATCAACCGTCTTAAGACTGTCTGGCATCTCCAAATACATTGGTTTTGTGGGATCTCAACAAAATACATTGCACAAGCTGGTTTTAGAATCCTAGAATCATCTAGGTTGAAAGGGACATTTAAGATCATCTAGTCCAACCATCAACCTAACTGGGGTTAAAGAAAACCATACAAAAAGAACGCCCTACGTCACTAAACCATGTCACTAAGCACTTGGTCATCTCAAGCAACTGCTATATTAATCTACTGAAACAGCATAAAACCATTAGAAGGAACCGCCTTAGTGATTCAGGACACTTTTGGGGCATTGCACTGTCTGTCTGGAAAGTCCTGAGACAACCTCAGTTTTTCACTAATTCCATATCATCTCCTCCTCCTCGCTTTAGTGAGTTTAAAACATGCTTCTTGTTTCAGCTATAACCAAGGAGGAGAACTGGTGCTGCCTCTTGTCATATAAGCACTGAAGTCACATTACAGCCTAGTCAAAACACAACCCTCATTAAAGTCCTCATCTTTTTATAATCATTAATAGGCATCAGATTTATGCGCCTGTGGGGTCTTGTCTGATGGCAGCCTGGGGCTTCCGAAAAGACAGGAGAAAGTAGCATCATCTTTGTAAGAAAAGAGGTTCTGTGCCTGGACGCATAAATCCTTGGACTTCTAAAATATTAACTTCACTTGACAGTATATTTCTAGTTTGTTCAGCTTTAAGCTTAACTGTCTGTCAGAAAATTACATAAATCTGATTGCCCCTGTCAATGCCAGATATACTTTAGCTCTCAGACTTCCCTGAAACGATGTTACTTACCCTTTAGAGAGGGCAGCGGTGTAGTGCCAGGACAACCAGCTTCTCATTGTGGAGCCTGAAGCAGTTAATGCTGGGTTTGTGCAGTGCTGCATTCATTTGGGAACATCCTCAAGGCAGAAGACACAGTAATAGTCGTGCCCAACACACAGGGGAGTGGAGCCTGATGAACTTCAACAAAGGCAAGTGTAGGGAGCTGCACCTGGGGAGAAATAACCCCCTGCACCAGGAAAGATTGGGGGCTGACCTGCTGGAGAGCAGCTCTGAGGAGAAAGACCTGGGAGTCCTGGTGGACAACAGGATGCCCATGAGCCAGCAATGTGTCCTTGTGGCCAAGAAGGCCAATGGCATCCTGGGGGGCATCAGGAAGAGCGTGACCACAGGTCCAGAGAGGTCATCCTGCCCCTCTGCTCTGCCTTGGAGCACTGCTCCCCAGTTCCAGAAGGACAGGGAACTGCTGAAGAGGGTCCAGCAGAGGAATACAAAGATGATGAGGGACCTGGAGCAGCTCTCTGATGAGGAGAGGCTGAGGGATTTGGGGCTTTTGAGTCTGGAGAAGAGAAGGCTGTGGGGGGATCTGATCAATGCTTAGAAATACTTCAAGGGAGGGTGTCAAGATGATGGGGTTGGTCTTTTTTCAGTGGTGCCCAGGGACAGGACAAGAGGAAACAGGCACAAAATTGAACTTAAGAAGGGGTGGGAGATTGCTGAAAGGTCCAATTTGGCCAGATGACTGTCACCAAGAATACAGAACAACTTTATCTTCTTAATGAAGAAAATTCTTGGAGAGCGATCGGCTGAACCAAAGCACATTCCCAATGTGTCCAGAATACAACCCACTGCCTCTCCAACAGCTAGGCCTGGAGACAACACCCACCCATTGGCTACCCCCAACTCTGTAGTGGAATCAGTAAGTATTTCCAAGTCAAGCCATGTTAGAGCACTCCTCCCACATTTTTACTATGTTCAGCACCGTGTTGGCAGGTCTCAGACACAGGAACAACTCACGTCAGTACCTGACCCTTCATTTCTTCTCCCATCCTCTATCCCCCCTCCCCAAAAAGCAGAGCTCTAGATTCACTTATTTGGCTCAGGATGGTCTAAATAAGTTAACTCTCCCACCTCTGCCTCTGAGCTGAATATTTATTTAACTTCTCCTAGAAGGTTTGAAGGATTTCTGTGGTCTCCAGCAAGGAGTAGCTCCATTCGTGGTGTAAAGACAAAGTCTAGAAAGAATCAAAAAGCAAGGCAACATCTAGGGACTCATTTGAAGGCAATTTACCATTTGTTTCACCAAAACAAACAACATTTTTTTTTTCATTCAGGTTCAAATTATATCTTTTTCCCCAATGCAATCCTAGTTAGGTCCTGTTGCACATATGCATTTTGACAGCCTTTAATTAAAGAGCCATATGTTACATTTCTACAGGGTCTCAAAATATTAGCTTGTGGTGGCCCCACAAATTGAAAAGCCGTGGTAGAAAGCTGACTGAGGGACATACATAAGCAGAACGATTAGCTTTAACTGCAAAACTTTTTAACTGATGGATCTTTTTTGGAGTTTTGGGGGGAAGGGTTGCCTTGTCAGAAGGGACCCTCACATATGAGAATTTCAACACTAGGAACCATTCCATGAAAGTTTCTTTCAGGGAATAAAAATAACGTTCGTTTTTATCACATGCTGTGTTTTTCTAGCATAGTTTTCCATCTTTGAGTAATGACTTGGGTATAAAATAAAACTGCTAATTTGCTACGCTCGAGTTTTCACTCTCACAACTGCTGTGCTTTAAGCTGTGTCTGCTGAAACCTGTATTTTGCAAAAGCCTCAGAAGGACTGCAAGGTATCACTGTATTGCTTCAGAGAGCTTTAAAGTGCTCAAAAATGGTTAAGGTCCCTCCAATGACAAGCCATACCGCATGAATTCTCCACATGCTGGCAGAGCAGCTGCTAAAACCAATTAGGTCATTATTCAATTTCTCATTTTTTTTTTCTTTAAGATGAGAGAAAAATACAGACCTTAAAAGTTTCCCATATGATTCCAATAAAGCCAGTCCTTTTAGCATATAAACCCAGTGAAATTATTAATGGGACAAGGCTTGTCAACAAGATCTTTGCATTAAAACAAGGATCAATAGATGATCCAAGAGTTGGGAGAACATCCTGGGCATTTCTTCTCAAGACTCCTCTACCTACTTAGAGCAGGTTCTTGGACTCATTTTAGGCTGCATTTAATCCTGTAATTCCTAGTGCGTTCTACTGTAATAATGTTGAAATCTTGTTATCTGCATCTCATTTTCCCACCTTAATTTAGGTCTAAAAATAATAGGTTCAGAGCCATAGCATCTCAAATATTTCCCCATTAGCAAAAAGCTAATTCCTGAGCTCGTTCCAGGGGCAATTAAGTTGCAAAAACAATTAGGGTTTCAGAAATCCCTGACAGTAGGAAAGGTTCAGCCTAATATCCACTAGTACATGAAAACAAAACATATTTTAAGGTTATTACGAAAATACAGCCTCAGACTGTGGCCAAGAGCTCACAAAGCCACGTTACTGATAGCCTTGCTGTGTGAAGCACGTTTCCACAGCAGGTGTCACACAGGTCCCACAAAGCAAACCCTCAGCTCAATGCTGAATTACTCCATGCCACAAGGACAATTCTATGATTCTATAACAACTGAAGACATTCACCCTCTAAGTGGGGTGTGCGCCACCTGGGCCGTCCATTTAGCTAAAGCTCTGCTACCTTTCCAAGAGCTCCTGTCCTTTTGCAATGCCATCTAAGAGTCTCCCTGCTTCAAAAGCCCTCGCTGAAGGCAAATGCTTTTGGTGCTCAGCCCCATCATCATCACCAGCTGAGCTTCACCATGTGCAAAACAGCTGGGGTTATGCCTGTTCCTCCCACTCCTCCTCCCCTGCAAGTCCAAGTAGGGTGAAGAAGAGGAGGGCCTGGGAAGAAGAGTGAAACAAAAATGAGTGGCTTTTATGGCAGAAATGGAAGCCATGTTCTAGCACGAATTTGTATGATCTAAGGGGTGGGGAATAGAAACATGAGGGTTAATGGGAAAGTCCTTGGGCATCTCACACAAAAAGAACAATTATTTTTTTTCTGAATTTTCCAACACCCACATACACAGTAACTGAGCTTCTGCCTTGTGTAAATTTCCTCACCATCCAGCTTACAGTAAGTTTGAAGGCTGGCTTCAGTTAAATCCCCTCTCCTTGAACCTTGCACTCAGCCTGAATTTACAGGGTAAGTCTGCGATGACCACAGGAAGACCACATTCTTGTGAATGCCAGTATTTCCCATTAGCAGCCAGCCTAGGAAACTGGGGAGACATGACCCACTCACAGCACTTTTCCCCTTCTGCTGTAGGTCCCAACCAGCCCCTGGAAGTGTAGATGCCAACACCACCAACAAATCAACACCAGAAGGAGAGCAGTCTTGGATTTCAGCTGCAAATGGTGGAACTGTTATAAAGCACAGGCTACAGAGGCACCTAAAATCAAGGACTCTTCATAACGGACACTTGGCACTTACAGACACGCAGAGAGGAAATGTATCCCAACCCAAATTGCTCAGCAGCAGGTCAGAAAAAAACAAAAGGGTGGGAAGTGAAGAATAGATGCAAGAAGTTGTTTGTATTGGGGTGTTGGGTTTTTTTTGTTTTTAAAAATCAACAAAAGATCCCCCAAACCCTGCGGTTGGTGTCAGTACTTGCTGGTGGTTCTCTCTGAGCAGAACCTGGCTTGAGCCTGCCAGTACTTGCACTGTGTGACACACTGCCACATCTTCCATGTTCCTGATGCCATGGGCTGCCCTTATTGGCTCCAAGACTGCTATTCCCTCCAAAATTAATTAATTATCGTCTAAAAATAATCATCACCAGCATGCACCATGCCATGCCATCGGACATTTCAGAGAAGAGACCTGCCATCTGTAAACCCGAGCGAGTTAATGCCAGCTGAACCATCACCACGACTGCAACTCTGTGTCCCAAAACATCCCTCTCGGTGCCCTGTACTGTAGGTTTCCTCTGCAACACTCAGTAAAAAAAAAAAATATTTAAAAAAAAGAAGAAAAAACCCCTCGTATTCTAGTTGATAACGTACAGCAAATTGGTTGTGCTTTTAACCTTTCTGCTACGTATTTTCTAAATCAGGAATCTGACTTAGATTAGAAACTGGCTTTAAGTCCAGCTGGAGAGCAGTGACAAGTGGTGTCCCTCAAGGGTCCGTGCTGGGACCAGAACTGTTTAACATTTTTATAATTGACATAGACAGAGGGATTGAGAGCAACATCATGAAGTTTGCAGATGACACCAGGCTGTGTGGTGGTGTCAATACACCTGACGGACAGGATGTCATCCAGAGGGACCTGGACAGGCTGGAGAAGTGGGCTCAAGTAAACCTCATGAAGCTCCATGGGAGCAAGTGCAAGGTTCTGCACCTGGGCCAGAACAATCCTGGGTATCAATAGAGACTGGGGGATGAGGTGTTAGAAAGCAGCCCTGAGGAAAGGGACTTGGGGAAGCTGAGGAGAAGCTGCCACTTTGCTCTGCTCTGGTGAGACCTCACCTGGAG
>BJBW01010719.1:7103-26947 GCA_004320125.1 Scolopax mira
CAGATAACCTGGAGTTGAATGCGGCTGCGTTTTGAAGGGAGCGGGAAGGGGCAAAGTAAAGATCAAAAAAGAGTCAATAATCCTGATGGACGTGGGAGCCATCCACACAGCAAGACAATGCCCTCTTTACTTTGTCATGTCTCACAATACGGCTACGGCATCATAAATTCAGAGGCACATATATGTAGAGCGAGGTCTCCACAGATATTTTATTTATAATTGATTTTAATATCTTCCGCTCCAGTCTTGTGTTGTTTGAGTGATAGGCAAGTTGCAAAATATATCACTCAAGAGTTAGGGAATTCAGCAATTAAGCCTGTTTGTGGATTCTTTGTGTTCAAAATTGATTAATAACAGTAAGATACACCAACATTATGCTTTTCACCTAAAAGACAGTTAGATAATGTCAATATATTCACAGATCTCATTGGCATTGCCTCCCTATATGAATAGTACACGTAAGCATAAACATATTTTTCTCTCACTAGGAGGGACAGATGAAAAGGCTGTTTCTTTCAAAATTCCATGAGGCAATCAAGTGGAAACATGACATAACTTGATTAGTTTCTCTCACAGTGGACTTGGAAACACCATAGTGAATTTGAATAAAAGCCTGTGATAGTTTGAAAATATGGCAAAGTCCCTGTTCACCTTAGTCTCACCAGTAATACCAGTGGGGGCTCCTGAAAGCTTTATACAGTGCTTGCCGTCAGCCAGGTAGTTAAAAAAGGATTTGGAAGGTACCTGGAGTCTATAAAATTCAATGGGAACTATTATTTTGCCCATTTATGAAGCCACTGTGTCCCCGCCCCTTCAGAGCAAGCTGAAGGACATTGTTTCAAAGAAGAACGCGCTAGAATTAGAAAGGCAGCAGAAGGGATAGGGAATAACTTGAGAAAAAAACCCCATGGAGACTAGAACTTTTCAGCTGAAATAAGAGAAAACTGAGAGGGAACGTTAAGAAGCCTGCTAGATGGAGGGTGGCATGGAGAAGGAGTGTAGGAAACAATTGTTCACCATTCCTCAAAATGCAAGAGAAAGTGGCACTAAATCTAATGATTAGACAATGCTTAAAACAAATAAAAAGCAATACTTTTTCACCTAATACATAATTATGTTTGGAACTCATTGCTGCAAGATTTTATGGAGCCTGAAAGTATAAATGTGTTCAGAAAGGTGTGAAACAAATCTACTGAAGGATGCCACACCTGGCTCAGCAAGCCCTTTTACCACTTATTGCCAGGGGCTTCCAGGAGGAGGATGATTCTGGTTGCACCCCATTTCTTACAATCGTCCATAAGTAGCCAAATGGGGACATTATTGGAGAAGGACTGGGCTAGATGATGCATCTTTGCTCTCCTTCAGCATTATCACTTTTACGAGTTTCAGGAATAAAGGAAGTGGTAATATTTTGGTGTAGGACAAAAAAACCCAAAACAACAGTGCAAGAGGCTTCTTCTCTATTTATGTGTGCCAATGGTGTATAGACTCTGGGGGTGTTGGTCAACTGTCAGCTGAACATGAGCCAGCAGTGTGCCCAGGTGGCCAAGAAGGCCAACAGCATCCTGGCCTGTGTCAGGAACAGTGTGGTGAGGAGGACCCGAGAGGTGATCGTCCCCCTGTACTGGGCACTGGTGAGACCCCACCTCAAGTACAGTGTACAGTTTTGGACCCCTCACCACAATAAAGACATTGAGGTGCTGGAGCGGGTCCAGAGAAGGGCAATGGAGCTGGTGAAGGGTCTGGAGAGTAAGTCTTATGAGGAGAGGCTGAGGGAGCTGGGGTCTTCAGCCTGGAGAAAAGGAGGCTGAGGGGAGACCTTCTCACTCTCTCCAATTCCTTGAAAGGAGGGTGTAGAGAGGTGGGGGTCGGTCTCTTCTCCCAAGGAACAGGAGACAGGACAAGAGGAAGAGGCCTCAAGTTGTGCCAGAGGAGGTTCAGATTGAATATTAGGAAAATTTTTATGCTGAAAGGGTTATTGGGCACTGGAATGGGCTGCCCAGGGAGGTGATTGAGGCACCATCCTTGGAGGTGTTCAAAAGACAGGTAGTCAGAGTGCTTAGAGACATGGTTTAATGATGGGATTTTTGCAACTGAGTTAGTTGATGGTTGGACTAGATGATCTTAAAGGTCCCTTCCGACCTAAACAATTCTATGATTCTATGACTCTGCTTTTACCTGGATAGAGTGAAACTTTTTGTGCTGTCGGTTGGTGGTTTTTTTCTTCCAGTAATGAAAACAGGCCTCACATTGTCATTCGTATCATGTTTACTGGAATGGGAGGCAGTTTATCTTTTAATAAAACCTGATTGTTCAAACGGGAATCACGTAAGGGGGCTGTTTGAAGACCAGGGAGGAACTGTGCTACATGTCCCTACAAACCAAAACAGCATCCTCACTCTTTGCTGCTTGAAATGCTGTTCACAGGCAAATGGCACTAGGCAGGAGCTAGCCAGAGGTGCCCACTGTGTCTTGGTCAAGCCTCTGAGGTAGGTTTGGAGCCACCCACCCACCAGCATGCACCCATCCCAGCCAGCCTCTTCCCTGGAGAGATGGAGACTGGGGTCAACCCACTCAGCAGCTTCCACTAGGGGCCACTGCGACATAGAGGAGGAAGAGGAGTGGGAAGAGTTCAGGAAGCATTGCAGCCCTGAGGTGTTTTTTCCCAGGCATGAGGCCATCTGTTTGTAAACTGCTTGGCAAATATGTGTGGTAGGACTATTTATGTTGAAGCACCCAAGAGAAAAGGGAGCTGCAGGGGCTGATTTGTTTCCACCTCAGATGTTACTACCAGGGAGTGAAAAGTCACCCCTCGACCCAAGCCCTTCTCCCTGCATCATGTGAACTTAGAGGAGCAGTGGATCCCTCCTTCCTGAGGGGACATCTGAGGTCAGGGAGATGAAATGTTCTATGCAACAGCACTTCAGAGAAGAAGCAATGTCTGTCCTAACAACAGTGAAGTTATATTTACAAATACTATAAGAAATGTTCTGCTTCCAGTTTGGACCTAAACAAAGGTCTGTGTGCCTAAAAGCTTGTTTGTGTTTTCCAGAGATGCTGGTTGATATAATATACATACATTACCTTCAAGACTTGCCTTTCTTTATTCTTAGGCCATGGCAACTACAGCACTACTAAATATAATATCGAGACTTGGCAAAACATATTTTTAACTCCCTAGTTTCACATGAACCATGTCTTGCCTCACTTGCAAGGATGCTTGCTGCTTTCTAGGGCTTCAGGATGAGCAAAACTGAAGTTACGGGGCCAGGGAGTAATTATATCAATGAATATGTCTGGAGAATTCATTCAAAAGTTAAAAATTCTTTAGGGAATCCCTCCTAGCAGAGATGAGAAGACTGTATGAGGAATACTAACTTTAATGGATAAAAAAAAGAGAGACCTCAAACTCTGCCTGCCCTCATGGAGAAGAAATGCCTCCTTTACAGATTTAGAGAGAAATTTAAGGAAAATATCCAAATATGTAAAAGTGTTAAAACACTGTTTCCAGCCCACCGGGCCCCTCACCAATTCTACTTTCACCCAGACCTGAAATAAATTAATTATTCCCCAGAAACAAATATTTCTCTGCTATTTGTCAAGAGCTAAGGGACAAGAAGTTACACCCCTTCCACTGTGGAGTCCTTAGAGGGGATCGAATAGCTTGTGTTTATTTATTTTTACTAGCATAACCGGCTGTCAGTGGATTATCTCCTTCTGGCATCAAGATGGCTCCTTTTCACTATCAGGCAGCTGCAGAAGGAGCAGAGATTTTTAAATTATTTTTATTTTTTTTGCTTTGCTGATTTTTGGCTTCCTAGTTCTTATGTCTCTTCCTTTGGTTGCTGGCGTGAGCTGCTTGGTGGAGAATCTGCCTCCGAGGCCAGCCCATCCTCCTCCTCTGCTGCACATCTGAAAAGTTTAGAGGGCTCCTTCTTTGTTTGAATATTGAGGCCAAAATGGTGCGATTAGATAGATAAACAACAGCATCATTTTGCATCCTGTGGCTCGAGATACAGCTGCCTGCCCCCTAGATGTGTTTCAAAATGATACAGGCACAGGAGCTTGTGCTGGGAAGCAGAGTCCCTGCTGGAAGGTGGGATGGTCCCAGATGTACAATGTCATGGTACAGGGGCACCAAGTCGGATGAAAATCATGTTTGTTTTTTTTTACTGTGCAAACTCTTAAGGAAAAGACTGGTTATTTCCATCCCTAAAGAAGTATTGTATGGCATTGGCATTAAGAAACTCCAGCCCTTCTCTCAGTCTGAGACTGCACACAGTGAGAAAAAGTGCCCTTTGCCATTACGTGTCTTACTGCTACTGCCCCCCCTAACCCTGTTACCGTCTGCACTGGGGACGCAGGGTGGTCCAGGTGCTGCCATTCCATGAGGTCCAGAAAAGAGTAATTCGGAGACTGAGATTCCTCAGCATTTTAAGGTGAAGACTAGTCATCTCAATTACAAGAGGACTGAGATGCTTCCTTCGGGACCACCAGATGCTCCTCAGACCCCATGGATGATGCCTCAAGAAAGAGACCTCAGAGTGACACAATTCAGAAGTGTCCTTTAAGCCTGCATTTCAGGTGATGTGGGACATCTCAGTTTGGCATTGACAGGATGCCTCAGATTTGCTGCAGTGTGATGGTTCTGTGAGGGGTGCACAGGGGACACCCAATATTCAGGGAGGTCTCCAGCCCTCAGTGCGTTGGCCTCAATATGGCAGTGTTGAGGATCAGGACATAACCATCTAGATGGGGAGTTAGCTCAAGGCACAGTAGTTTTTGGAGTGTGATATGGACGGGACCAGAGAACCTCAGTTTATGAAGGAGAAGTTGCCCAAGGGCACCTCCGTGGCACTGCCAGGATACCTGAGTATGGTGGGTGGCAGAAGAGCAGAGTGTGGAGATCTCTGGGTGCCTGGATTTGGGAGGGTACCAGACTACTCTGCTAGAAGGCACACATGGTGCTGAGCACCACGTCCACTCTGTCACTGGCTTCTTAATTTGGGAGGATCCATTGTGCCTTCATCCCCTGTGAAACCCTTGGTCCAAACAGTATTTCTGGCAACCTTTATGCCGTTGGTGGGAGGAGTGTAGGAAAAATACCTAAGTCCAAATTTATATGGGCTTCCCATGTCTACACCCAGGCCTAGTGGTGGGGTGTAGGAAACAGCAGGTGGGTGGGAAACAGCATTCTTGGGTATGGCAAGAACCTCCATGGTCCAAGCAAGAGGGTGGTTGCTGTACATTAGTCCCCGTGCTGCAGAGCAAGGTGGCAGCCTGCATTGCAAGCTTGGGTGAGGCTCAGAAAGTGTCCTGGTGAGGCACTGCCATTCCTGCCTGGTTCCTGATCTTCCAGCCTTACCATTCCTCACAGTTCAAAAGCATAGCAGAGCATCCCAGCAACAACGGGGTAAGGCCTGCCAGCAATAACGGGGTAAAAAGAGAAAAAGGGACCTGCACTTTTTTCTACTTCAGATCAAATATTTGGATCAGAACAGAAGGTCAAAAGAGATTAGGGAAGTTTGTATATGAAGAAGGGAGGACCAGAGACCACAAGGTCATGTCTTGAAAGCGAATAGAGAACAGACGTGTGATGGGCCTACACATGATGGAGGGGAATATTCCTTTTTGTTGGTGTTCAAAGAGAAACAGTAGCATTTTAGATATTTCCTTTTCATGAGAAGGAACGAAATACTGAAGGTACCCTGGGAAGTTGCATGAGATCGTCAGGGAGAGTACTCAGCCTCGCTGATATGTGCTTTGGCAGGGGTAGGTAGTAGATGGCTTCTGGAGACGGCCACTTGGAGAGAGAGAGGGAGAGAGATGAAGAGAAGGCATGGGCAACAGAAGGACCCCCAGAGGGCATCAGAATAGGGCAGGTGAGGAAAATACAATCCAAAACTGAGTCAGTTGTTTGAGAACAGTAGGCAGAAAGTGAAATTGGGCTGAAAAACGTGAAAGGGAAAGATAAAAGAAAAACAACAGAACCAGGGAGAAAGTGAGAACAAAGAGAGAAAACCAGACTGTGAAATCTACCTGAAAAGATAAGTGAGTTCCTCGCTCCCTATCTCTCACTGCAGTGAATATTTGGAGGATTTGACTTGCTGCCTGAAGCAAATTATGTTAAGTAATGGGGAGGATAATGGGGTTTACACATGGAGGGATCTTCTTGCCTCCCTACTGCTGTTTCAGTAACAAGTGTGTGCCTTTACATTATGTCCCTGGTATAGGGAAGGGCTCTAGAGTGCATCAAGGATTTTATAGTGAAGTAGGGCACTAAGGGCTGGGTCCAGGAAAGGTGACTGACTGAGCTTGAAAACGTTTCAATGCTTACGAAAGTATGTGTTCATACTGTTGCCATGATATTTTTAATAAAACATTCAGTCCAGAGGTGTTTTAGGGAGGAATTCTGAAATATTCCAAGACTCTCCTCCTTTCCTCCTGTGTTTCTGTCTCCCCCCAGGATTCAAATAATCTTCAACTTTTTTTCATGCTATGTTTTAGGATGACTGTTGTCTTTGGTTTTCTAGCTCCTTTTGTCCCCCTCATGCACTCTTCCTCATCTGTTCTAGGATTTGAGTTTCTTTTATTCTTTCCCTTCAGCCCCAAGTGGTTTCCTAATGGCAAGTGTAGTTCTACCTTTAATTGCTCCCCTCCATGAAATGTCTCTTTTGCCTCCTATTGCACATTCTCTCCTATATCCTTCTACTTCCCCTCACTCTTGTATATGCTTTTCTGTAGCTTCCCATCTCTTTTCTCCCATTGACATCTTCTTTCCTCTCCTTTTCCTGCCTTTATCCTGGGACTTTTTTCCTCCCTGCCTTCTGCTCCCTCCATCCTCGTCCTTGCTGGCTTGCAACTCCCCTGGCTCCCACCTTTCCCCTTCCCTCCAGTCCAAACGACTCCATCTCTCCTTCTCCTTATGGGAAGACAGGTTTGGGACAGCCTGTGAGAGGGACAAGCCTGAAAAGAAGCACTTCCAACGAGGACTTGAGAAGAAGGAAAGCTGAAGAGGAAGCCAAAGCATGTAAGAAGAAAGTAAAGGAAGGGAAATGAGATCAGGGAAGGAAAAACCAGAGAGAAGAACTAAGAGTCATGAAAACACACGGACACGGTAGGGGGAGAGAGAGACAAAAAGAAGAAACCCAGCTGGAAAACGCAGTAGAAAAGATAAGGGTGTTCCTAGTTATCTGGCGCTGTGGCAATGAGTCAGAATCACTGAGTTTCCGATCTCCTATTCAAATGTAAACAAATATTTCTTCATCTGTAATGCAGTGGTGCCCAAAGGGGGCTAATCACTCCACTGCACGGCAGGGTTATTTGCACATGAGAGACCTTGCAACCCCGGCAGCATTTCTGCTGCAAGGCAAAGGCAAAGAGCAGGGAGGAAGGCACAGGGCACCTGCAAAGCTCTCAGGCCATTCTCAGGCAGGGTGGTTAATAACGGGATGAGGGGTTTGGGGGGTTTTTTGGGGGTTTTTTCCCCACCAAACCTAAAACATATGAAGATGCTTGCCCACAGATGAGCCAGGATGACCCTTCTGGCAGGAGAGCCTTGCTCTCCCCCCACCAGCTCTGGTACTCCTCGTTGGCCTGGGAGATGTCCGGATATTCTGCCCTATCCTCTGCCCTTTGCTTCCCTTAACTGAACCCTACAGGCTCCCAGTAACTCTTACCTTGTGTATTCAGTAAAGTGTAACCCCTGTGTTTGGATATATGAACTAGAGAGAAGTGCTGGACCAACCCTCGTTAAAGATTATTGTATCCTCAGACTGTGAAGTAAGATCTACTCATTTTGCTCCTCACTTTGGACCCATAACCATACGAAAAGAAATAGTTATGATAAAGAGTGATTACCTTTTCTAGGTACGTCTTGCCTGTATCTGGCCATATGTCAGTGTGAGTCTGCCTCACCCTTTGCTTTTTATTTGTCAGGAGAAGCTAAGTAAAGGTTGCATTAACTGCTATTTGCCCTGGTCCTGTGATACACAGCCAGTGTGAAATTCAAAGACAATGCAGAAGGCTATCACCGGACCTACTGATGGTATTTTACACTCCCTTTATTTCGTACAAAGCAAATCATACCTCAGGTGCTTCACTTTGTTCTAAAAAAATTAAGACATTAAACATATTTGCTTTTCAGCTTGCAAACACTCCATCCCTCTGATGCAGTGGTTCTTGTTTCCTGGGGACTGCCTGTCTAGAAACGTTTGTGCAGAGCTGCTCACTGTACAAATACACTTTTAGGATCCACTCCTAGTGAGTACTCCCCACTTAAATCCACAGAAGTTGGTCACGAAGCAGAAAGGTCACTGAATATACTTGTGTCCTTATAATTGCAATCACTTTCTGAAGAGCAGGAAGTTTCCTTAGGCAGCAAAAATATGTTAACTCCGTCAGCAAGACAGCACAGATTTTGAGGCTGTTGACACTTAATATATGTAAATTGTTGGGAATCCCAAGTCACCCATCCAAACCAGCCCTTCTGGAGGCAATGCATTGCACCCTGTCTCTCAAATCTACCACGAATCCTGACCAACACTTGTTGGCTACTTCTGGCACGAACTAGTGAAACCCTTACAGTTTTCAGTACTGGGAGGGATGACACCTTTTGTAACACTGGTTTTCAAACATACAGGAAAACAACCTGCCAGAAAAGCCATCTACACTCAGATCTTCTCTTTCTTGGGGGCTTGCTGGTGGTGTGCTAGCCAAATCACTGGATTTCTCTGCTTACTCTTCCTTATGCAAACAAGGGGAAGTGATACTTAGTCATTATTATAACATCTAGGGATGCAAATTACTGTGTCAATGATTACTATTTGTTCTCAAAATACATTCCATTTCCCTTTATCCCATTTACAACAGTGGATTAGTCACTTCCAATGTTACGGAATCATAACCATTCATTCCTTCAGATGAAGTATTAGTTTCCCTAAAAAGAAAAGTGACTCTTAGAGGTGGGCCACTACTTAACACAAGGTTATGCGGGATCAAATCGCTTAGATATTGGGGTGATGGAGGCTATTAAGTACAGAGGTGACCAATAAGCAGCACTAAAAAGTGCATAACATCTTAAGGATACAGCAAATGCTTGTCTAATGTAACATCTGATGGCTAATGAGGATTTGTAACTCATCTGTCAGAACAGCTTTACTCTCTTGCAATGATACTGATTGCATCAGGAATTTCATAGTAGTGCAGAACAGTACATAAATTAAAATCATTAGACTGATGGGATACACAACTACTAGCACACATCAGTATGCTTTCTTGAATCTGGCTTTTACAAAGTAGGAGATATCTTCAGGAATACACCTACATCTTTGTGGTTTTGCAACGGAGTTTTTTACTGCTACATGTGTATTAGTGCCAAACTTCTCCCTTGCTGAATTTGGGATTATAAAAATGTCTCTGATCTCTGACTATATACTGTCCTAGCAATGGAGGGAAGTGTTTTATTGAAGCTTGCTGGAATTTTGAATGAGTTTTAATCACTGAGATACTGGAGACAATTACTCGGGCTATTGGCTACACACAAAATTGCAGCGACTGAAGAAGATTGGAAACTGATAAAGCAGTTCAAGCCTGTATCAAAATACCTTTCTTGGCTTAGGTCAGTGTGGGCTTTAAACACCCTTCTTCACAGCTAAGGAGGAAGTAACAGTTGTCATACATCTTGATTATTGTAAGGTTTTGACACCGTTCCACGTGGCATTCTCCTAAGCAAACAAAGAAAATACATTTTAGATGAAATCCTCATAAAGTAGACGCATCTGCGTGGAATTCATTTTATGCAGTATTTTCATTAACAACCTGTGACGAAGGAATAAAGGGTACTCATAAAATCTGCAGACATCATCTAGCTGGGAGAGGATGCAAACAGTTTGGCGGATGGACTGAGAATTCAAAATGATCTTGCTAAATTGGAGAAAATCAACGACTCAGTAAAGAAAAGTGCAAAGTGCTACACTGAAGAGGAGGAAATCAAAAGCACAAAGAGAAAATGGGGAATAAGTGGCCAGGCAGCAGTACTGCACAAAGCCAGCTCGGGGTGTGAGCCATGAACTGAATGGGACTCAACATTATGATGCTGTTCCAAAAAAATAAGGGGCAGAGCTAATGCAGGTTCTTGGGTGCACGATGCAGTGGGTGAGAGGTTTCCCCTTCCTGGCACACGAGAGGCTGGTGACACAAGCTGAAGGTTTCACAGCTGACCATCAAACCTAAGAAGGGGCTTTGAAAGCACGTCCCGCCAAGAAAAGATGAAGAAGGTTTATTTAAGAAGGGCAAGACTATGGAATGATGTGGGAAACTGTTGGCTTGTAAAGATGAGATGTTCTCACTGACTGCTGGGAGTGGGACAAGACGACATTTCTGCTTCATAAGAGAGACCCCGTGAAGGTATGAAAACCACTGCCATTTAGTGAAGTCGTGGAGCTACCGAGGTGGCCGTGCACAGGGTCCTTCAACACATTGTGACCAGCTGTCTCCAGGGATGCTGTAGTTATGTCCAGGCCTGCCAGTGGGAGGTGAAGGTAGGATGCAGATAGAAACAAGCCCAAGGCATCTGCACTGAGCGGCCACAGCTGAACTGTACCACCTCAGAAATGAAGGCAAGATGACTTACTTTGCTGTAAACCCCCATGAAGCCAACAGTTTGACAGTGAAAGCAGAGCAACTTCTTCCTATCTACCAAGTTGCAGAGAAACCCTGTGGCAGCTGGTGGAAAAGGTCCATGAGTTATGTCCCCAGGCTCTCCTGTTGAGCTATTTCTGAGCACCTTGGTGAGGAGATCCCAGGAGGCTTCCAGGAGGTGCTTGAGCCCTTGTCAGTGCAGCCAGTCTCTACTTGTCAGCTGCGTCTTGCCTATGTCCATGTGGACATTTTGATTTTCAGTAGTTGCTGGTCTCTGTCATGATTTAACTGCGGGGAAAAAAATGACAATATTTTCCTCTGCATTTTCAGTTCTCCCTCGAACTGGCTGCAATTTCTTTGAATTCTGGAGCTTTGAATTTCATTCAGGAAACAGAACAACCGAAACCACAGAACAATCCTGGAACCTACTGAGTTTTTTCACCTCATTTCTCAATTAGGAGAAGGAAAGCATAGCCAATGGAGAATGGCAAATATGGGTTTGCTAACCTTCACCAGCCAAATTTAGTGACTAACGTCTCCTTTCTTTGGGGTGAAATGGGATTGGCAGGTGTATATTGGTCTAGAAAATCAATCAAGAAACCTAGGGTTCTAGTAAAAGTTGCGAAGTTGGGAAGCTCTGTGGAGGTCCATCATTACTGAGGGAGCCGTATCCTCTGCAGGAGACACAAAACTGGAAGGATGCAACAAAACTGAAGTGTCCTGTTTGCTGTGGAGCTGGGGGGAGAAGAATAAATATCACTGTGGAGGAGCACGTGGCAGAGGGATGGATGGGCAGGAGCTGGGACTAATCAGACTTGCTGCGTGGCACTGGGTCAACTGTTCCACCTGTCCCTGCACCACAGCATCTCCAACTACAAAGTGAGATAATGAGCCTGGTTTTTCCTTATAAATAACTTCAACTAACTTGCCTTATGAATGACTTGCCTTATAAATAACTTGCCTTATAAATAGCTTACATGGCAAATACTACACAGGGCATAACAGGCTCTGTGGCATTTTTTGTAATAAACACATTTTAGAACCCAAATAGCTCAGTAAAACAGTTGCAGATGCTATTTTTCTTAAGGGAAACATGTGCTTTCAGAATGTGTTGTTAGTATAAAAAAACAATTCATTGGGCTGATTTAAATGTATTAGCTAACATCTAACCTACAGCAATTTAATTGACAAAATTTAATTGCAAAATTAAAACAATTAGCAAGGCAGCCCTCAATGTTCATGATCTTACATCTATTTTTACATTGAAATTGATAATATCTGAAACACCCTATAAAATAAACAAAATAATCACTGACTAAAGACGGGGGTGGGGGGGTGGGGGTGGGGGGTTTGCAGACCTGTTGGTTTAGAGCTAAAACAAGTAACTTTCTCCATTAGTCACAGACTGGCTGCTTCCTCGGGCTGGAAGCCAGTCCATGCCAGCACTCTCTAGATGAAAACCACATGCTACAGTCCAACATAGCAGAGATCCTCCAAGTGACAGTGACTAACGGGGCAAAGAGGCACCTTGTGCTCCCAGTTCATGTGCACACAGGGCAAGACCCACATCTTCCAACGTATCTTCCAGTTAAGAAGATAAACATGGTGAGGGCATAGACTGAGCTGGTTCACCTAGGAGATTGCTTAGCTTAAAAGACCCCTTCCACTCTGCTTGCTTGAAACGTTCTTGCGAGTAAGTGGCTTCTCAGATGGTGAAGCTTCCTCTTTACCTGAAGGTTGAAGCTTACACGTTGGCCAATGCTTATTGGTGGCCCCAACGTGCTGTGACTTGTTGGAGAAGATAAAAAAACATTGGATGACTCACTTTCTGCCCATGCCCAGGCAATGGTGATTAGTTAGGGAACGTCTAAATTGGCACTGGCAACTTGGCCTCTCTTTGCAGGATTGGCTGCTTTGGGTTCCATCATGACACTGGCTGAGGCTTCAGAAGCCAAGTTCATGCCGGGGCTGGTGGGCCTGGGACTTTGTTCCCATTGTCTTCCAGGAAGCGCTCTTCACTTCTGAGAATTACCGTGTGCCGAGATCGCTGGCTGAGATGGTTTCTGGTGGAGCAGGCAGAGCAGATGAACTCGACCTGGTTAGCAGGAACATTCTGATCTTGGAGAGTGTTTCTGACAAGGTATCCAGTGGTTTCATTTCAGTTCAGCCCAAAAAAGCTTCACTTCCACAAGGTGAAAATGTCTAATCTAAATTATCTTAAGAAGGTTACTGTGAAGTTCAGTTCTCCAGCCTTGTCAAAACAAGGGTCTTCAGCCAGACTGCTGCTGGGCCTTCTGACACCATCCTACTGATGGGACTATTTCTTGGTACAGGCAGTTGTTTGTGAAGCTCAGCTTAGCCCTTTCACAGCACCCTCTTTAGCACTTTCCAAGAGCCATTTAGCACTTAGCAGAGTAAGCAATATGTGGCCAAGGAGATGGGAATGGAAGAGGGATATATTATGGCCAACTGCTGTTTTGAGGGAATTTGCTTATTAAAGCAGATGATAATATCAGAAGCAGCAATCAGGTGCTGTGGTAGACGAAAAACCAAAACCCTTCCAGAGCTAAATATCTCCAGACTCTGCTTCTGACTACTTTTTAACCAAATGAAAATCCGCAGTTGCTAGAAGCTCAGTGGAATCTACATCTTTATTCGGTATATAATTTGTTTTCCATTTCCTGAAGAACTGGCTGATGGTCCAGGTATTTCCCCCTTTAAATAAGCTTAAACTGCTACGTGTGAGAGAGAAAGTGCCCGTGGAATATCTGGTAAAAAGGGATAAGATATTTGGGGAACTGTTCCAGGATAAGCCGCCCCTGAGCAGCTTCCTGGTCCTTTCTTTCGCCCCATCAGCTCACGTGCCCACGGTTTGGACTTCAGAGCAAAGCCTTCTGTGCCTGATACTCCGCTTCCTTCCCTTCGCTGCAGTCTGGGCAGTGCTGTGTGGCTGGGAAAGCTCTGCCCATTCCCTCCGTGGAGTCAGTCAGCTCAGCCCTGGCGTGCCTTTCATAATCCTTTATATTTCTGTGCTTTTAGTCTGCAGACAATTTTCTGTATAGTTTCCTACCCGACGCAATACACAAACAGCATGCTCAGCTTTGCTGGCACATTTTGAACCCCTTTTTTGTGTTGTGTTTTTTTTCTTTTTCTTTTTTTTTTTTTTTTTTTCTGGCAGACCTTTCATAAGTTAGCATCCCTTTATAGATTTTTCCACCGATTTCCACTCCTGTTTCTGTGGATGTTCCTTCCTCTGTGTGACCTGGAGACAGCTTGGCAGCCCAAGGAGCTGCTTCTATGCAGAAACCGCAGGTCCTAAAGTGTGCTGAGCCAACATCAAAGATAAAACATTAAAGATACTGACACAGCAATGGCACTGGTGATCAGCCCTTGCACGTGTGGAGAATCTGTAAGGATGTCCTTATGCAGCTCTTTCTTCTATCCATCTCATTAAGGTGATCTGCTACCGTTTACATCACTTTGCAAAATGTATATGCCTTTGCCAGTTTGGTCTGCTGCCACCAAGTTTCCATGTTCTTATAATTATCCATTACCTGTTACAAGTTGGGTCATCTCCTGAAATATAGTTTTCCCTTTAGCCAAGCACTACGAACCCCTTGTAAGTCCCAGTTTTCACAAGGGCAGGGAGCTACCCTGGGTCGTCTCTTTTGTTTCCTAGCTTGGTCTGGATTTTGTTTCGAATATGAGGTGGTTTCGCAAAAGGCAGGTGCTTGGGTCAATTCAGAACACGAGTCAAAAGGCTGCAAAAATGGAAAGAATGAATCCCTTTGCCTATCCCACCCTTCTGCACCACAACCCCTGGCATCCACCAACACACCGACATGCAGCGAGCAGGATGGCTCCTCACTGCACCGGCCACCTTGCTGCCTGGGCAAGGGAGGCAGATCCGAGCTAGCCACCAGCTCCTACCAGCAGAGCCGTGGCTACCAGGGGTTCAGTGGCCGGGTCCCTTCCCGAGCCTCTCAGCCAGTTTGTAGTTGGCATGAAGCGTCACGGTGCCAGCAACACACCGGTTCGTAGCCGAGCTGGCAGGGAAAAAACAGCTCTACCGTGTGAAGGGCTGTTACATCCAAATTATAGAGTCAGCTTTATTCGGTAGGAAGCAGCCATCTCAGACAGCTGGTCCCAGTTTGGGCGACACGGGATTAATTTCTCTGTCACTAATTTAACTTGTTGGTAAGGTCTCTTCTAACGCTTGGGGAAAACTGCACTTTTAGAAGGCTCTAGTGTTGGAATTTGTGAAAATAGTTGCTTATAGCCAGCCATGGTATGCGGGTTTCAAGGTCTCAATGTTTTCAAGCCTTGCCAGTTGTGGGGATGAGGAGGAACAAGACCTGGGCATTTGACCCAAGCTGGCCAATGGGGTTATTTCATATCATGAATCACAGAATTGTTGGAATTGGAAGGGACCTTCTAAAGCTCATCCAGTCCAACTCCCCTGCCAAAGCAGGGTTGCCCAGAGCACATCACTCAGGGCTGCATCCAGGCGGGTCTTGAAGATCTTCGGAGAAGGGGACTCCATGCTTTCCCTGGGCAGCCTCTTCCAGGGCTCTGCCACCCTCACCCCAAAGAAGTTCTTCGTCAGATTTAAGTGGAACTTCCCATGCTCCAGCTTGTGCCTGTTACCCCTCGTCCTGCCACTGGGAACCACTGAAAAGAGTCCGGCTCCATCCTCCTTCAACCCACCCTTTAGGTACTTACAGGCATTAATAAGGTCTCCCCTCAGCCTTCTCTTCTCCAGGCTCAAGAGCCCCAGCTCTCTCAGCCTTTCCTCATCAGGGAGACGCTCCAATCCCTCCATCATCTTTGTTGCCCTACGGTGGACTCTCTCCAGCTGTTCCCTGTCTCTCTTGAACTGGGGAGCCCAAAACTGGACACAGTATTCCAGTGCACAGTAGAGGGGGAGAATGACCACCCTCCACCTACTGGACACACTCTTCCCTCTGCAGGCCAGTCATATTCAATATAAGCAAGAAAGTTTGCTGAGGAGTTCTCTCTCTTCCTTGATGGCTGAGAACTTCTTGCCCTGGTGCCGGACCCCTGAGCCCTCCCCGAAGCCATGGCACTCACAGTGTCCCACATTTGCCATTCCCAGGGCACAGCTCCCTGCTGACAGAATGGGCTGAGAATAGTCCTTGTATATTTCATATTGGTATTGGGAGCAATATCGGTTCTTTAGTATTATTAATGTTAATTATCTAGGCTTATTGTAGTAAATCTGTTTATATTTCAACCCTTGGGTTGCCTTGTTTTTTCCCCAATTCCCCTTCCCGGGTGAGGAGGGGCCATCGTGTTACCAAAGCATATTCTTGGAATGCTATTAGTAACTGGTGTTGAAAGGCCTTATGTGTATTCTCACAAATAATGAGGATTTTATCCTTGAATTTATCAAGCATGAGCTAATGAAAAGAACTCCTAATCAAGGGAGGCAAGTCTTGTATCATTCTTGAGGAGGCACATCAAGCATAAGGACCTTGAGGATGGTACTAATCTACACATTTTGAGAAGTTTAGCCAACTTGGCAGGAAACTGAAAATTCTTAGTGTCCTAAACTGAACTACCTTCATTATAATACTAAAAATCATGCCCATAGGCATATAGGAAGACCCTTGTCCAGGTGAAAACCTGTCCCTTGAGTATGCATGGTAGCTATAACTTGATGGTGTAATCATATGTAAGTTACTAACCAATCAAATATAGGTAGGAGGTACTATTATTATTATGATGTTGTAAAATGTGTATTAAAAATGTGTATAAAAATTGATTTGTGGAAACCACTGAGTATGCAGCCTTGTGCCCAACTCTGAAATAAATAATCCATGTCTCGTCCTGGCATGTGGCTATTGCACATCAGGCAACGGATAACAAGTTTTGGATATCCAATGTTTTTGGATAACAATCAGGTGAAACAATAATTGATAGAACCATAAAATGGTTTGGGTTGGAAGGGACCTTAAAGATCATTTAGTTCCAACCCCCCTGCCCTGGGCAGGGACACCTCCCACCAGACCAGGTTGCTCAAAGCCCCATCCAGCCTGGCCTTGAACACCTCCAGACATGGGGCAGCCACAGCTTCTCTGGGCAACCTGGGCCAGTGTCTCACCACCCTCCTAGTGCAAAATTTCTTCCTGAGATCTAATCTAAATCTACCCTCTTCTTGCTTTAAGCCACTACCTCTTGTCCTATCACTACGTGCCCTTCTAAAAAGTCCCTCTCCAGCTTTCTTGTAGGTGTCCTTCAGACACTGGAAGCTGCTCTAAGGTCTTCCTGGAGCCTTGTCTTCTCCAGACTGAACAACCCCAACTCTCTCAGCCTGTCTAATCGCCACAAGTTCCTCAAACCATAACAACAGCTGATGTAACATCCCCAGTTAGCTCTTTCTCCATGTCTTGGACCACTCTCAGCTTTCAGAGGAGGCTGGTGCTCATATATAGAATCATAGAATGGTGTGGGTTGGAAGGGACCTTAAAGATCATCCAGTTGCAGCCCCTCTGCCCTGGGCAGGGACACCTCCCACTACAGCAGGTTGCTCAAAGCTCCATCCAACTTGGCCTTGAACCCCTCCAGGGATGGGGCAGCCACAGCTTCTCTGGGCAACCTCTTCGAGTGTCCCACCACCTTAGGTGCAGCCAGGGTTGTGCCACACAAGGATGGGTGCAGCCATACAAGGATGTATAGATCCTTAAATACATCCATGTATTTATATACCCTTTTATATATCCGTGCAGGGATATATAGCATCCTCCGGAGAGAACGTGGACCACATCGAGCATCCT
This sequence comes from Scolopax mira, assembly GCA_004320125.1. Lineage (NCBI taxonomy): Eukaryota > Metazoa > Chordata > Aves > Charadriiformes > Scolopacidae > Scolopax > Scolopax mira. Next base: position 24,542 of record BJBW01010719.1, read on the forward strand.
CCGGGGACATCGTGGACCGCTGGACCCATCGATGCTGCACCCTCTGGGGAGACACGGACGGCTGGACCCATCTATGCCGTGTCCCCTGAGGAGAAGGTGTGTCTCTGGACCCATCTCCGCCTTCGGACGAGGCGAACCCACCCCCTCCTCCGCCCCAGGAGCCCCCCCACTTCCGAGGGCGGCGGGGCCGGGGCTGATGGCGGCGGCCGGAGTCCCTCCCTTCTCCCCCGTGGCCGCGGCGGCAGCGCTCCCTGCCGGGGGTTTCTCCTGAAAGAAACTAAACTAAACTAAACTTCCAACGACGTGAAACACCGGCGGCTTTTACCGGAAATTGCGCAAAGAAAAAAAATAAAAATTAATAATAATAAAAAAAAGAATTAAAAAAAAAATTAATCTCCATATCGCGATATAAAGAGCAAGAGGGAATAGTTCGCTTTTCTCTTCACACCCAGGCGAAGTCGGGCTCTTCGTGTAGGTTTGTCGGTGGCGCGGAGGCGGCCGCGGCCACGGCCCGGGACCCGGCAGTGCCGCCCGCCCGCCGCCAGGGGGCGCCCCGTATCCCTTCCCGGGCCCCGCTCGTGGGGGCGGAGCCTCAAGCGTCTGCGCGCGCGCGGGGCGGAGCCTCCGCCTGATGGCGGCCCTGAGGAATCTGAGGGAGTCGGCCTCGGGGGGGAGCGGGGAAGGGACGGTGCTGGCTCGGTGGCGGGCTGCTGAGGGATGGGGGTCCTCGGATCGCCGGAGATGACCCCACGGAAGCTGGGAGGAGGGGGGGGGTGCAGAAACAGGGGGTGCCGAGTGTGCTCCCGGCCTGTGGGCCTTCAGGCCCGGGCGGAGCGGCCTGTTGGAGGGGGTCAGGCCGCTGGGCCGTTTGCCGGTCCCTCACCTCCGCCGTAATCCTTCCACCTACCGAGGCGTAAATATTTGGCAGGTGAGGCGGGAGGGGGCCTGGGTTTGCCCCGTTGCCCCCCATTTGCACCCCTGGGTGCAGGGAGAGCAGGTGCGGGTGAGCACGGCTGGCCAAGGTGCATCCCGCCACCCTCCGTGCCTGGGCCAGCCCTGGGAACCGAGCCCGGCTCTGGTTCCTCTCCAGGGGTTAGCCTTCTGCCAGCATCAGGAGAGCAGCACCGTCTGCCTTCTCCTTTCCTTTTTCCAAAACCCTACGTGCTTCCCAAATTGCCAGCTTTCACCCTATAAAGTAGCACTCCATGCAATGTAATTTGGGTTGGTTGTTGGTTTTTTTTTTTGTCTTCCACGGTTCTCGCCACCACGAAAAGCAGCGAAGAAGGAGTAGAGTTGGGGTGCAACAGGATGATCAGCTCGCTTCAAAAGGGAGGAGCGAGAGCGTGAAAATCTAACTTCTCAGCTCTCTTCTCGGTTTTTCATGTAAAAAAGTTAATAGCTGTAGGATATGGAAGGTTCTGGCCCACGTGCTTCACCAGCACAGGGGGTGGCAGGTTTCAGGACTAGAGCAGCCATCAGTAGGTTCCAGCACAGCAAGATCTGTCTTCCTTTGATTAAGAGGTTGGGTGCAAAGGACCAACCAGCCAGTCAATTTTTGGGAAAAAATCCAGAAACCAAAAGAAATCGAAGCAGTCCATTCCTTTTGAAGATAAAGGTGAAGCAGCACAAATGTCATCCAAATTGCTGAGCATCTCTGTATTGCCTGCCTTACGTTCACAGGTTAAATGCAATGTGAAATTCTAACTGCTGAGGCATCTGGGCTGTATCAGAAAGACTTGCTGCTCTCTGCTTTCTTGGAGCTAAAAGAAAATTCAGTAAGTTGTGGAGTTGAATGTTTCATCCTCTTCCTTCACAAGCTTCTGGAGGTGACAGATGTTTCCTCAGGGCCTGTTATTTTAGACACCTCCGTGATTTATATATCTCTGCAAGCCTGGTGGGTGGAATTGGATGTCACAGACGAGCTGAAAATAACTTGTGTACTCAGACTCTTGATATCTGCTGGCCCATGTAGGAAAAACTCCCAAGATCAAATTGAATCACGTTATATGTGTGTGACAGATGCGTTGAGATGCACAGATGGAGCAGTGGTGGCTTAAAGTGAAGTCGAAATGTTCTCTGGAGAGCACTGGCAAGGATTCTGCAATAACACGCCGCGCGGCAGAACCACCGTGGCTTAGGCCTCGTGATTGTTTTGCTGAGGGCTGCAGGAGCATACAGGGGAAATTTCATATTTAGAATGGTGTGTTAATTGCCTGTGTGATCATGGCATACAACTGGACAGAATCATAGAATGGTTAGACTTGGAAGGGACCTTAAAGATCATCCAGTTCCAACCCCCCTGCCCTGGGCAGGGACACCTCCCACCAGAGCAGGTTGCTCAAAGCCTCATCCAGCCTGGCCTTGAACATCTCCAAGGATGGGGCAGCCACAGCTTCTCTGGGCAAC
>BJBW01010723.1:0-25049 GCA_004320125.1 Scolopax mira
TCACTATGGTTTTGTCAGAGGGAAGTTGTACTTCAAAAATCTATTAGAGTTTTTTATGATGAGTGTATAAAAGTTAACAAGGAGCTGAGAGGGATCCACTTAGATTTCCAAAATACTTTTGACCAAGTCCCTCAGTAAAGGCTCATAAAAAAATGAGTTTCTGGTGAGGTAAGAGACAAAATATTCTGTGGGTCAGTAACTGTTTAAAAGCTCTGCAGTAATGGATAAAAGCACAAGTTTTTTTCACAACAGAGATTTGTTAAAATTTCACTGAGGATCTATGGTGTTCTTACTAAGTGAGGTTGAAAAGATGAAGAATATGGTGATGAAGTTTATTGATACACTAAGTTCTTTAGGATAAGAAAATCAAACGCCTGTTAAATGTTGCAGAACGATCCCATGAATAGCGAAGGAGAAAAGAGCTGACAAAAGTAGGATAATTTTAGAAAATACTAACTTTTCAATATAGACTAATGGTTTCTCAACTAAAATTACTACCATTCAAGAAAGAGGCCATGAAATCCAGTTTGATAAAAATACTCAGTCACAGTTAAAAGACAACCCCCAAGGAAAGAAACTGGGAACAAATGGAAAACTTTGGCGTAGTTTTCTACTTTTATCTATTTCATATTTCTCTCGGTTTCAAGGAAGAGCAAGAAGAATGATCAAAGGTGGAGAGCATTTTCCATATTAAGAGATAGTAAATAAAGAGTAAACAGACTGAGACCTTTACATTTGGAGCAAGGATAACTGAGGGGCTACTATGAAAGAAATCTATAAAAAGGGTGACTGATATAGAGAAGGGCAGATAGGCAGCAATCATGTGTGTCTTCTCACAATAAAAGAACTGAATGGGAGTCTATAAAATTCCCATTTGGCAAGTTAAAACTGCAATGAATTTATTTTTTCCATAATGTAGAATTCAATGTAGAATACACGAAACACTATTATGGTAACAACACCGGGAATGGGTTAAAAAAGGAGTTAGAGGCATCTGAGAGACAGGCCCATTGAAGACTATCGTACAGTGGTTTACAAAGAAATCTCCGTCTTGAGTTACTGGGAACTACAGGATATGCCCTGGAAAGAAGCAATTTATATGGCTAATGAGATTTTCCTAAGCACCCACAAGTGGCCACTGTGCAGAAGACAGAACCAAGCTATGAAGACCTTTAGTCTGCCCAAGTACAGACATTTTAACTTCTACTTTCCAAACAGAATTAATGACTTTTATGAGATTTCTAATATCAAACACATAATGTGAGGTTAGCTCAGGTAAAGAATATTTCAAATATTATGTTTATTTCTGTATTGCCTCGATAACAGTAATGAAATACCCAAAGGGCATCATTTAAGTGGCATTGGTTATATGCCATGAATGCAACAAGCCTATATATGAGACCAGAGCTCTTTATCCCGGTAAACACCATGCCATATGTTTTTATCAGGCAATAATTTTGGGAAGAATTAATCTTTATAAAGTTATTATGTTAGAGTGTCCTAGTTATGTCAAAGTATAGAGCTGGGGGCTTCTTCATTTATACAGATACTGCTGAACATTTAATTTCAGATTCTCAGTCCGGTGGATAATAAAAAATGACTACCCACCAAACTTGTAGCATTAAATGGAGACTATATTTTTGGCAGCTCATCGGAGAGGGATTAATATTACTGGAATTGCTTTGTTTCTCAGCAGTGCTTCCTTAAAAACAGTTTCCTCTGAACACATATTTCTATTTTATTGAGAAAAGGAAATACGGTATTAGTAATCAATGTTTTTAAAGGGTAATTTAAAGAAATCTAATCTTGGCAGATGCTGAAATATTTTCAATTTAAAACAAATAGTATTTCTGTCATCCAGTCGGCTTTTTAAAATTAGACCATTACTCCTTGATAAGTTAATTACAAAACAGAAAAAGACCCAACCAATCTAAAAAAGTGTATTAATGAAAGTATAGAGCACATGTCTAAAAACTGCTTTTACTGATTTATTGTTGAAGTTTTGCTTTTTGTATGAAAAACCTTTTCTCTGATGTCTTAAATCATAGGAAAAAGTGCTCAATTTTTCACCCTATCACAACTAATTTTTTTACATTGGTACGCTGATGGACTATTGTTTTTCTGCGCTACCATTCATTATAAAAAGTGACAGCATCATAACTGAAATTATTTAAAATATGGTGCATTTAGATAATTCTTTACTTCAGTATAAATATGACTACATAAGAAATGCTACTACTGGAAATTGCTAGGATGAGCTACCAAAATGGAATTATTGCTCAGCAGGCCATACTCCTCTGGGGGTAGGAAATGAAAAATATCAGAAGTTCTTCTGAAATGCAAAAAGATAAGAGGAATAGAAGGAACATTTTGCGTTGCGTCTGAGGCCTGGTCATCTTTAGTCAAATCTTTATGCCACAGGGCAGACACCCAGTATGAAACGCTGCGCAAGTTCCACATTGCACAGGCACTTAGGCTCCATGCAGACATGGGAAACATGGAATATGTTGCAACTATGGGTTGAAATGTTTCCAGATCCATCAGCCAAATCCTGGCTGATCCCTGACAAGTCTTTCAGCCTTGTGAAGTCACAGTTTCACCCCAGGTATTGTGGGTAAATGCAAACAAAACTCACCCCAAAAAATTGCACTGGCTGTTTAGCTTTGAAATAGCTGTCCACAGATGTCTCTGTAACTGCGTTGCACAGCTGTATTTTGTGCTTCTTACAGTAAGAACCAGCCGAACAGCCCAGTGGGAATCCTTCTGGGTCACAGCTGTGCCTGAGCCGAAGTCGTGGCAGGTATCAGTCTAACAATTTAATGGTAGGAATAGTGGCAGGCCAGAATCCAGACTAATTGCGTTGTCCCAGATTAGTTTACCAGCATAGAAACTGTGCCACAGAGCCAATCGGTTTGGCTGTTTCTGTGGGAGCCTGTCACTTGGAGGTGTGTGCTGACTGGTATGCTTCACCAAAAATACTATTTAACCTCAAACAACTGGAATAAAAATATAATGGAAGAGGAAAAGGTTTTAAATCTTAACAAAAATATCAATAGATATCTTCATTTGCTGAGAATGTTGCTGTCCTAAAGTGGATGGGCCAGCTTACCCCCTAACAGCCCCCTGATAATTAATGGACAGTGATCTTGGCTCAATTCAGTGTTTTATTTTCATTATTTCAGAAAAAGGTATGTCAGCCCAATATGGCAGGGGGTCCAATATAGCTCAGTATAGCCCAATATTAGTCTCTGAGTGCTGCCATCTCTTCCCCCTTGACCATAACCAGAATGGTGTCTAGATCAGGCTGCTGCTTTTTTATTCAGCACTTCCATGGCCTAGTTGGCCAAGAGGTGGCCAGAGTTTCAGGTAGACAAGGTTGTGTGACCCCAACAAGGGTGAGCCAAGGTCACGATAAATGGCAGCTGCTCATGATGCATTTACTGTACCTAGTGACATCCAGAACCAGTAAATATATAAGAAATTTTAAGGAAAAAATGTTTCTAGACAATTTTTATACTTCAAATACAGAAAAAAAGAGCACAGGATGCAGTCAAAACCCCAATCTTCTATATATACTGTCCAATGGTAATTTTAAGAACCTAGAACTCTTTTTTTAAAAAAGGTCACCTTTTAATTATACGTGAAGTCTCCTTTATACAAGGTTTCCCTATTGTTCCTCACATCAGTCCTATCTCAGAAATAACCACTACCTATAAATTACAATATTTTTCACCCTCCTAAATGTGGAGCAAAATTTAAACAGACACTAGGTCTTCGGCTGTAGCCTCCACCTTCCTTTCCATGAGCAGCAATTACAGATACCACTGCAAAGTTTGCTATTTCATAGTGTTAAATGAGAATTAGCAAGGGAAGCAATTATGTCCATTACCATCAAGTATACAACTGCAGTATCCAGCATCATCTCCAGATGTTAGCCTCATCTCAGTGGAAAATATAAGAGGAGGTTTAAGATTGACCAGTCTGACCATTTCTTTGAAAGTTGTATCGCAGGTGGACATCTTTTACTATGTACTCCTGCAATCATGCAAGTAATTAAATAGCACATCCCAGGTGATCCTGGGGAGCTCCTAAAATTAAATCCCTGAGCCTCACAATGTTATTGTGATTAGCTGTCTGTCTTACTAGGGTTTTTTGTTTGTTTGTTTTATTGCACCTGTCTGTGTGCTAGGGATGACAAACCATAATCTGACACAAAATATTTAGAATGGTTTATTACTGAGATGAGGGCTTATTTCTGTTTTCTCAGACTACATGTTTTTTCTTTCCCTTGCTTTTAATCACAAATTTTTATGTCAGTGAGAGACACAGCAATGATGTTCACCCCTTCTATTTAGAGGGAAAAACTGTCTGGTGCTGTTTGCTTTATCTTCATCTTACGAAGTCACACAATCTAAGTTCCCTGAAGGACAGGCTTGTTAGCTTTGCAGTTTTGATTTGGGCTTCTTCCAGGTTAGACCATTTTTCAAACATCAGTAATTACCACTGTGGAACACTTCGTATTGTGATATGAATGAAATTACTTTCTTTAAGGGCAAACTTCTAATTTTTGCAGAGGAAAAATGGAAGTCAGAAGTTATGTCCAAAAAAATAAATATAAGCTGCACTGAAAATTGGACTTGGGGTCATTATTCATGAACTCACATGAACATGCATTAGGGAAGTCGCTGTTAGTGACTGCTAGTGACTGTTAGTCACTGTCATTTGCTTGTGGCTTTGCAGCAGGAGTTTCTCAAGTTGCTCTGTGGTGGAGGAATATGCAAGGTCAAGTGGGGAGTGTCACCAAAGACCTGTGTTAGGGACTGTGTCTGGTCTGGGAGAGTGTAGTCTCCCAAGGTGAGTCTATTACCAGGGACTGCATCTGACTCTTGTGATATTTATCATAGTTATTAATGCACCAGCTCAAAAGGTCAAGTGACTTGTATGAGATTCTCAGTTTTCATTTGAGGAAAAATGCATTTCTAGCCTTGTACGTCTGGAGAAAAAAAAAATAGACTTAAGAGGTAGAATAATACTTTATTGTGTCTTTTGATAATTTTTAACATGAAGAATTTTTGCTCTGATGCGATGACCTGGGGGACAAATTCATGATTTTTGGATGTCAGGGGTAGGAAAGAATAGGACGGACAATCGAAAAAGGGGTAGAGGAATCTTCAAAAGCATTGGTTATATAAAGAGCTGTTGCCATGTGTTGAACACATGAGGTCATATCTTATTATCTCTTGTTTACTCCCCAAAAATTAATTATATCCATTCAAAGCAAGATGAAGAATCCATGCAGTGTTGTTGGCTATGATCTCTCTGGTTGCTATCTCACTTCAGCCAATCAGAGTTTAACTAACCAAAAACTTGAAGCCTATTGTTGCAAAGTTGTGCTGGTTTTGTCTGGGTAATTTTTTCATAGTAGCTAGTATGGGGCTATGGTTTGGATTTGTGCTGGAGACAGTGTTGATAATGAGGGATGTTTTAGCTATTGCTTACACAGTCAAGCCTTTTCTCTCTTCACACCACCAGCCAGTAGACTGGGGGTGCACAAAAAGAGAGGACACAGCTGGGACAGCTGACCCCAACAGACCAAAGGGATATTACATACCTTATAACATCGTGCTCAGCTTCTAAAGCTGGGGGAGGAAGAAAGAAAAGGGGAGATATTCAGAGTTAAGGTGTTTGTCTTCTCAAGTAACTGTTGCGCATGATGTAGCCCTGATTTCCTGGAGGTGCTGAACACCTGCCTGTCAATGGGAAGCAGTGAATTTATTCCTTGTTTTGCTTTGTGTGCTTGGCTTTTGCTTTACTTATTAAACTGCCTTTATCTCAACCCATGAGTTTTTTCACTCTTCCAACTCTCTCCCCCATCCCACCCTGGGGGAGTGAGCAAGCGGCTTTGTGCAAGCGCTGCATCCCTTGCTAGCTGGGCTGAAGTCTTCTATGGCAAGTAGTGCTTTTTTCCATCTCAGAGTATCCTGTAATGGGCTCCACACAGGTTTGGTGTTGGAAGCATGGGGTAGAAATCGTGGCATCTTGTACAATGAAGTGGAGGAGAATGGATCTCCTGCCTGTGTGGTCTGCCTTAACACAGAGGGTCTCCATTTGCCAGCCTTTACTGGAGGAAGGTTTTAGTCCTCACAGCCCACTGGCATAAAGGTGATACATGATATATAAAGGGAATCAAAACTAAAGTTGTGCATCCCCCTTCTGGCTTTGAATTATTGTACTGGATGTCAAGAGATGGCACACAGAGTCTCCCACTATAACAAATACTTGCTGTTTGATGATTACCTGTAAGTCGTTAAATTTTTTTCTCAAGTTTTACCATTGGACTGCTTTATAAAACTAATTTAAAGTGCATAAATGGGCTTTCATTCTTTTAATAGTGCTCTGTAAGCACCAGGAGTGGGGTAAGGTGGTATGTTAGGGATTTTTCACTTCCTGAGCATTTTTTTAAGTTCGATTCCACATTTAATTTGCAGTTCAAATTTCCAATGTGTCCTTTTCTTGGAAGCACATGCTCCTAACAAAGTGAATTTGTACGCCATTCAGGGATAAGAGTCCCCACAGAACTTCCTGGGCCTAGAACAAGTATTTTCGTATTAGCATTTGACATTGCTGCCAGAATATGAAGAGAGAACTACTCGATGGCTCCAAAATTCCCTTTTGATTAGTTAGCCAGTAGTCAAATTTTCAAGGAAAGGGCACAGCTCTTTCAGAAGTGAAGTCTACCAGTTCATCAAAAATGTCTTTCATATCCTCTGACAAAAGGCAAAATCTCACTATCTGAGTTTCCAACAATTGTCTTCCAAAAATAATAAAATTAGAAATTTTGCTTTAAGTGACTAATACATTCTTATTTTTCACTTTGAACTCATTCTCTGTGGTTCAGCTTCATTTGTTTGGTTAATCCATCATTTGCAGATTGATAACACCCTGGAGTCTGGTCTTGGCCAGGTCTTCATAATGTGAAATGTTGTATAAACACACTAGCAAAATGATACCCCATCCCAGACACAGCCTAGAATCGTTGTTGAACACAATCCTAAAGATGACTAGACACCCAAGGAAGGAGGACTATGATCAATACACCATGCTACCATAAAACATGACAGGCTGGCTTTAGCTTGTTATCTTCTGTCACATGTTTGTAGTCTTAAGGTTGCAGCTGTACAATAAGAGAGCCTTATTTGCTGCTCACATTTATCAATATTATGGTTTTCTGCTTGTGTCACAGCTGGAGACAGTTAGAAAGTATTTGAGACCTAATGAACACAACTTCTTGTGTTTTTTGCCTTGTGCAGGCTTGCTCCAGGAGCAGTGAGTGGATAGCTGAAGGGTATGAAAGAACTACCTAAAAAAGTGGTGTGCAAAAGAACACATCTAAAAGAAATATTGGGTTTTTCTAACCCCTTTCACCTAGCAGTGCTGTTTCTTGTACCTTCAGTTTCATCTGCTTCTCACAGTCTTTCCTACTGAACATACTTACCTTTCAAAGTTACCCTGCCTTTGGAATGAAGGTGTCAGCAGCTGCAAGACCCCGTAGGGTGTGATTATGTTATTTCCTGTCTGTTGACTATGTGTCCAAACTGGAAAGGTCATTTTTCTAGCATGACTCTGGAGGATGCTTAACGATAGTCTTGTTACTGACTGACCTCCTGTACCTACAGAGATTAAACATCTTGGATCTGTGCCAAATCCTTTTAACGCGTGAAGGACTTGATCACTTTTCAACCCATGGTGGAGAGCACACAAGGCTCGGTCGTTTGATGCCAGGGGACCCGCTTGATTTTTGCGGAAATTCATAACCACTGTGGGGACAGCAAAAGAAAATGCATCAGTGCAGATCTTTGTCGATAACCTAGAAGATTCTGTGATTCTGATCTGATTGCTGGGTCCGTCCTGCCTGGCTGAGTGATGCTGCAGCAGCCAGCAGCACTACAGCCGTGCTCTCCTCCGTGATGAAAACACATTATCCGTCTCCGGGGTTTACCATCAGAAGCATAACCTTAGCTTTCAAAAGAAGGCATTTTCTTTTTAAGTATTTATATTGTGGAAATTCAATTAGATGATGTTGCAGTGTTGGTTTTAGCAACTTGCACTTACTCTGCTTCCATCATGTTTACACTTAAATGTAGCTGAAAAAATCTTATTTAATCTGGAATGGGGCTATTTTTAGGGCTCTTTTTATGTAACATTGACTATTAACATTTCACAGCATCTGGCAATGCTGGCTTCTCTGATTGTATTGAACTTTGCTGAACAGGAATTTTTATATCATTTAAGAGAAATGCTTTGCACTGTCTATATTCTATGTTTTCTCAGAAATAGGGATGATGACGACAGGTAATGTCTCAAAAGATAAGTAATCTTCCACTACATACCCTCTGTCTACAGTAAGTTCTCTAGATGTACATGAGGTTCACCAGGAAAATTCATCATGGCATATTACGTACTTTGTTTATCCATTCCACTTGATACAGCAACTAAAAATAGCCAGATTTACATGAGTGAGTCTTTTCTTCTTGCATGTGTCAGTCTGCAGGATCTAATTCTGTAACTAATTTCACAAAACTGAAGTCTGAGAAGATGAACGGGATGCATTTACCTACTAACCAAATGTGAACTTGTATCCTCTAAGATCTATGATTTCAAAATCCTTAGGACAGATGTCAATTAAAAGGAAAAAGAAATGGGAGGGATTCCTTGCACCCTTTCATACTTATTTCCTCTTCTTCTTCATCATGTTCCGATTTTATTGTTTCTGTCTTCAGATAAGCTTTCTGTCTGTGGTTTTGCCATTTTGTATGACTTTTTTTCCTCTTCTTTACTTTTGCTTATTCTAGGTTACGCTACCGCTATGTGAGAGAATATTTCTACTTGTTTTTAGGCTTTTTCTGTATTTTTATTATTAATGAGCATACACCTGTTACACATGCATTGATGTTTAAATGAATATTTAAACCTATTCATCATTAGTATGATTGAAACCAAGTTCAACATCAACCAATGGCAGATTCTTGGTCTTAGTATGTAGTAAGACTGGGAAGATAACAGGCCAATTTTGAAGGAGAGGGTAACAATTACAAATTTTTTTGCACACCCTGGGATTTTGATGATAGTTTCAGTAGAAAAAGCAGAATATTTAATGTAACCTAGCTTCTCACCACTAGAAATGGGTTTGCTTACATCATGACTAAAGACTGCACTGACAGCAGACCACATAAAAGCTTGCAAAACCTGAGCTTGTGGTTTAAGAGAATAAATCTCCTGTGCGCTAAGACAGACAGGGTAGGCCAGATTCTAGTTTGCTGGGCAAATATGCACAGGGGCAAGGACAGAAGGACAAAATTCTTTCACCCAATCCTTCCTTTCTGTGCTCAGGGGCAGGTTGTAGAATACAGTAAGAGATGAAAAATAGCAGCTGCAAAAATACAGAGCAGCCCAACCTTTCTTCAGAGGCAGTGCTGAGCAGGCCAGCAGGATTGCAAAAGTAGGCAGGCTTGGCACAAGTGTGAAGGAAGTACATCTACCACAGTGACAACGTCACGCAGGTATTACTCAAATATCTATGAATATTGGAACTGCAGCTGCTGGCAGAAATGAAAATGTTTTTTTGCCAATGTAATTCCACAGGTAGAATTATATTTTTGTATGTAGGATAGTATCACTTCCCACATGGAAGTCCTTGTTCCAAAATAACAAAGAATGCCTTTTTCCTTAGTTTATTTGTCATGGAACAAAAGTGTCCACACAGGGAGCCTTACATTCATAAGTATATTGCTAGATATTTACTGGTTCCTTTTTCAGTGTAGACAAGTCCCAAAACTATAATTTAATTTAAAAAAAAGTCACCTGAGGAAGAACAGGAGCAATAGTGATGCTGGGGTGTCCTGGGGATGTTACCCTCATACCCAAATCCATGTCTGACTCAGGACAAATGAGGACCATTAGACAAAACACTGTCGGCAATGGAGAACCATGGTTACCAATTTAAGGAGAGATATGCAAAGCAATAGAAAGGAACCCAAAAAAGCAGCAAAGATGCCTCGACACATGGTTGTGCATTTCACAAGCACTGTGCTCTCTTAAAATAACACGGAAGGAAGAAAGAAAAGCCAGAAAATTACATATCAGCAGTACTATTTCTAAAAAGAATGGTTTTCAAACTTTTCCATGAGGCATTAACAGCTCTTTAAGGGATAATCTTTATTGCTTTGTAATGTACAAAGCAATAAACAGCTGCTGAGATTGATTAATAGCCAAAGCAAAGTTGAGGCATGTAATCAATCTAAAAAGCCATTTATTGTGAGTATACTACAAAGCAATAGAGATTATTGCTGTTGCACAACAAACCATAACAGCGAAAACACACACACAATAAGGGAAAACAGTTGTTTTCTTTTCAAGGCTCGCAGCGCTATGCTGCCTTTTTCCTGAGCTTTCAAATGGCAATCTCTTTGACTAAGGCAGGCAACTGTCCTTACAACAAGCGATCTGCATGAAAAAGTAATGTTCTGAGAACTTCAGTGTTACCTGAGGGAGAAATAATATTTGTTTATTTAGTTCTGTAACTAGAGATACTCAATTCCATCTTGTCCTTGGAACTGGTGCTGCTATTCATGTTACCAACAAAAACAACGAATTGGCTCACCGATTGCAAAATGATCTAATTCATGCTGATGTAGAAATGAAGGCTCTTTACTTTTGCTTTTTTTATGAATGACTACTAAATCACTTAAAAGTTTTCTACTGGAATTCTGAATGGGGCAATTTGGTCTAGCTCCAGCTGTTTTGGGCAGCGACCTCACCCCATTCTTTTTATACAACTTTAATACAGCTCTTAATATAGTTAGGGTTTTGCCTCCTTCAGTCTTCCTGAGAAGCTGTTTCAGAATCTTACCTCTCCAGTGGTTTTGAACATTTTTTAAAATTTCCACTTTGAGTTTCACAGGTCAGATAATGCTGATTTCTGAATCATCGTATTTTAGCAGAAATTGCTCTCTATCTTCACTGAATTTTTAGAGTTGGAAGGGACCATAGAGATCATCTAGTCCAACTTCCCTGCCAAAGCAGGATTGCCCAGAGCTAGAGCATGTCACTCAGGACTGCATCCAGGCGGGTCTTGAAAATCTCCAAAGAAGGAGACTCCACAACCTCCCTGGACAGCCTGTTCCAGGGCTCTGTCACCTTCACTGTGAAGTAGTTTTTTCTCAGATTTGCACTCAAACCTTCTGTGTTCTAACATATGCCCGTTACCCCTCGTCCTCTCGATGGCAACCACTGAAAAGAGTCTGTCTCCCTCCTCCTTCAAATCACCCTTTAGATACTTATAGGCATTAATAAGGTCTCCCCTCAGCCTTCTCTTCTCCAGACTAAAGAGAGAGTCCCAGCTCTCTCAGCCTTTCCTCATCAGGGAGATGCTCCAATCCTTGAATCATCTTCGTTGCCCTTCATTAAAGATAAAACATGGAGACAGTCTCAGCAGACGGAGACCTTTGTCTTCTGCCAGGACAGACTTGTCCATTGATCAGTCTTGACACTCTTTCTGCACCCAATCCCCATTTCAGTCCCTCTCTCCTGAACAGAGATACTCTGGATGCACCAGGTCCCAGAGGGGGTCTCAGCACTGCCTTCTCCAGCCACACTTGCTCACACCATCTCCTGGAAATAGTTTGCCTGGTATGCCCAAGGATTAAATCTGCCTTTTTCTTCTCTCCTCAACTTTAAAAGCTAGTGGCTAACTTGCGCTTCCAGCCACAACTTGCATATCCTTGTTTCTGAACTAATGACCTTGCAACTTATGACAGAAATTTGTATTGGTTCACAAGGGCACAGGCTTGCAATTTGCACTATTAAGTTTCATTCCGTTTCTATTACTCTAGTTCTCAAGGTTATTCAGGTCTTCCTGTATCATATTGCCATCCTCTTCCATATTAATGATGTTTCCCATTTTCGTGTCATCAGCAGATTTCATTAACAAACTCCATCTTCCAATTTTAAGGTAATGAATAAAAATATGACTAAAGATGTACCCTTGAGGAGCTCTGTTAGTAACATACCATTCAGAGTCAGGTATCACAATAGGAGGAAGTGAATTCTTCGATTTCATATTTGCAGGAAATACGATTCAGCTCAGTGAAAATTAAATTCCAGATGGTAGCACATAGAAACTTTCCAAACTCTTCAAAAATCTGAACTATTTCATACCTGAAGTTACTTAAAATTTAATAACACCTACTCGAAATATTAGAATTAGAGGATTTTCATAATTCCATGTACATACCTCCTTACAATTATAAAAATTTGGAGTGTAAGAATTGTACTCATGGTGTAGAGGTCACTTTGATTATTTCTAAGCCTTTGACTTTGGTAGTTAAAATATTTGTTTTAAAGTTATTTTTACCCTAGCAGTCAATTGTACCCTTTAGCCAGTCTTATATTTAATTTCTTTTCACTTTCATACTATTCCAGGAAGTCACACCTTCCCTGGAGAGGATGATCTGTATGCTTGAGATCAAATTCTCCATGAATTCCTGTTCTCTGGGGTCTGACATTTCAAATTCCCTTTTATTCCCACTTTGGGCAACTGTACCATTCTTCCTGCAGGACACACTTCTTACCTTCTTAGCCCTTCCCTACTTTTTATCTCTTTTTTTTTTTTTTTCAGTTGGAGAGTTCAGCATCAGCAAAACCAATTAAAATCTTTCAATAATTATCAGCGATATTTCTTTTTTTCCTGTTAGTATTTTATTTGCAAATATCACTGTAGTACCTGATCTTCTGTTAAAAAGTTGGAAGAAACGTTCCATTGACAGCAGCCAAACTGAAGCTCATACCCGTCTCAGTTGTGTCTAATGCTACATTTGTGTTGGTGACGGGTCTGAGAAGAGTGAGAGACATCTTGTTTTTATCATTTATCATTTAGCAGAGAATGACCTATGGGAAGCTTGGTTTGCTGTATTGGTAGGAGTACTGTGGGGAGACTGCAGGTGGTACAGAGGTGGTACAATGAAGTAAGATGGACAGTTGCACTACAGCCTAGTGAGAAGTGCTGCATAACACCAGTGTGTAACTGGACCTACAAAGAAGAAGTCATAGAATCATAGAATGGTTAGAGTTGGAAGGGACCTTAAAGATCATTGAGTTCCAACCCCCTGTCATGGGCAGGGACACCTCCCACTAGAGCTCAAAGCTCCATCCAGCCTGGCCTAGAACACTTCCAGGGATGGGGCAGCCACAGCTTCTCTGGGCAACCTATTCCAGGGTCTCACCACCCTTACAGTAAAGAATTTCTTTCTAAATCTGCTCTCTTTTCAATTTAAAACCTTTACCCCTTGTCCTATCATTCCACTCCCTGGTAGTCCCTCTCCATCTCTCCTGTAGGTCTCCTTTAGGTACTGGAAGGCTGTTATCTCCCTGGAGCCTTCTCTTCTCCAGGCTGAACTCTCTCTTCCTGTCTTCATAGATCTTCATAGGAAGATCAAATGATCTTCCAATCATTTTCGTGACCCTCTGCTGGACCTGTTTCAACAGATCCATGTCCTTCCTGTGTTGAGAACTCTAAAGATGGAGACAGTAGTCCAGGTGGGGTCTCACAAGAGCAGAGTAGAGGAGTAGAATCACCTCACAGTCCTCTGCAGGTCAATGGTTGAAGTTCTGTTAGCAGAACTTCTGCCAGTAAAACTGCCTTGTTCAAACAATGTCAGCAATAGGACCGTACAGAGGAGAAGATGCAAGTTGCAACATACTTTGGCCTGGGTGTTTAGGAGGAGAAGGGCAGCTGGGCTTTCCCTCTTGCACTGCAGCCACCAGGATGCCCACTCATGAGGAGCCCCGAGGCTGTGTACGCCAGGGTTGCTGCTGCTGGCCTTGTTTGAACTAGAAAGTTTTACTGGTGGAAGTTCTGATGGCATGTGCTACTGACATAGCTGTTTTGGCAGGATGGGTTCACGTTTGGCTGTTTTTTAAAGATGTACTATGTTCTAAGAGCACCAGGCTTTTATCAGCAAAAGAAGGCTGGCATCATGGGAGGGTAACCCAGGATACCTTGTGCCACATTTGGTAGATTGCCTTCTGGTAATTTTTTGCAGCGTACTGTGGAACTGCCGTTGTATACTCTGAGATACAATGTCACATCAAAAAAATCTGTGTAAATATTGGGTCAGATTTTCAAAAACTCTTCTATCTTGTGCGATAACCTATTTTTATATGTGTTGTTTCTCCATATTGTAGATTTCTCACTGCCAGAAACCCAGACTGTATCAAACAGCAGAGCCTTCTTGTTCATTTAGGGCAGATGAAAGGATTCTTTCATATCTAAAGAGCAACCTCAAATATTGGATACTGTGGACAAGTGGAACCTAGAGACAATGAATAGTAGCTAACTATTTGCAGTATTTGTTGAACTACAGGAACAAAGTAGTTTTGAGAAATACTGTGAACACTGGATGAGAGAAAATTTCAGGGTTGGATGTGAAGTCTGTGCCAGTCTTAGAGCACATTCATCCTGAGTTAAGAGCTGCTTAAGAGGAGACAGTGGAGAAATAGGTGGTGCTAGCTTTCTGGAAAGCTGTGCTGATCTGGGCATTTTGGCATTATTTGGGATGTTCAGTCTCCAGTGAGCTACACAAAATTAAGTATTTCCTGCTGCATGGTCTTTTCATGCTGGGTAATGTACTGGAAATAAGAGATGAACCTGATACAATGGGCTTTGCTAACTGTGGCGGAACAGTAAATAAGGTTTATGTCCAATTCATCCCCATCTTGTTTTGAATACATAATATGAAAGCAGTGCTTCTCCATGGTGATCTCTCTAGACAGCATTTTACATCAATGTGGTTTGGGAGAAAGCCCATGCTTGCCTCCCCATCTATCCTGTTTTCATTAATGGAGTTACAAAGCCAGCTCTGGCAACAGAGACAAGGCAGCTCTGGTTGGAAAGGTGTTTGTAAAAACAAACCCCCTGTAAGTGGAAAAAAATAACAGAAATACACACCAAACCACAAAACTCTAATTTATCAGTCTCCTGCAAAAACCGCAAAGGGCTTCATAAGGTCCCTCCATGTGCTGAGTGGAGATTCATCCTGTTTCCTGAATTCATCACAAAGTCAGTGGCAGCGCTTTGTTTTTTTTCGATGACATTTCCAGATATTAGAGACAAGTGCATTCCTCAGATATCTATCATACATGTAGAACTTATAGATGGATGGAAAATACATAGAGCTTGGCGACCATATGCATGCATGGAACCTGCTGGACCTCTGCATACCCCCATGTGTAAAGCAAGCTCCCAAACAATGAGTCTGACATCGTGGCCGTGCAGCACCCGTGGTCTGCAGGCAGGCTGTGTGTATGCAGTAAGTGCAGTGTGTTCTGGACATGCCCAGTTTATCACGGATCCACGGACATTCCACTCGACGCAGGCACAGACGGTCTGGCATGACTGTGTATGTGCTGTGCTGTACATGGACTGAGACTTCTGTCTTACGAGCTCCTGGACAGAAATCAGGAAGTCCAGTTCCACAGAACATACCCACTCATTTGGTTCCACTGTCACTTAAAACCATTGAAAGTAATTTGGGTTTGTTCCAATGATACTGCATGTTATTGGTTTAAAGCAAGTGTGTTCTGTAAATGATGAATGTGCTCACTCACTGCTTTGCAATAGCTTTGCTTCTGCTCTTTGAAAGTTTCGGTTTTAACTTTTTTGGACTTCTGCCGAAAACTGACATTTCGGTACTCTTAATATACGCTCCCCTTTCCCTCCCACCAGCAGCTGTAGATATAATTTGACAGGAGAATGACAGGAGGAAAGGCAACAAATGCTGATGTAGAAACCTTTAGAAAGTAAACAAGAACACTACGTTAATGCACCAGCCCTATTACTGTGAAATCTCTTCCTAAATTAGTTGCATGTGTTCAGAGAGCTCCCTTAAGGGGTTCTGCATCTCAATAGTTTTTACTCTACCTATCTTTAGTTTTGACACTACCTCTGCTCCCAAAAATCTTTTCTGATTTAGCCAGTTTTCGGTATCCTTCACTGCAGGCATAATTACGTGAATGATAAGAGCAGGGTCCCAGCTCAGTCTGCTGTCCATAATGAGTGCACAACCATCATAAGAAATGCACAACAAGCTGGTCATAAAAGAAACACCTTGCCCCCACTAAGCTTAAGGCTGCGTCTCATGAGAAAAACAAACTGCCTTTTCTTCTTCTTCACCTGACACTGGCTCTTATCTCAGCTTTAAGGCTTTACATGTGGCCTCTACTATAATTTTCCTTCCATATTTATTTATTCTTGAAAAAAAGGCTCTTTCCCCAACTATCCCTTCCTGCTCTGGCAGTAGAAATTTGGGCCCTAAACTAAGTAGCAGTGCTGAAGTTCTGTCCGTCTAGTCAGGTCAAAAGGCAGACTAGAAGAAAAGCAGGCATTTCACTAACACACCAGGGATTTCCAGTCCCTGGCAGAGGCAGCAGAATTAACAGGAAATCAATGAAAGCAGTCATTGATGCAGGGACAATCGCATAGCAGGTGTGCGGCTGGTGCATGTCTCATAATACTTAGTTGGTACAAGAAGTCCTTGCATGCTGTGTGTCAGCAGAAATACACCAACTGAAGGGTATTTCACTTGGGAAGCTGGCATAACTTCACCAGGAAAGCTCAGGGGGGTTTTGACAGGACCAAACAGTGAGCAAGGAGGGAATCGAGTGCTGGCCAGAGTGAGGGGAAGGTGCAGAGTTTGCAGAATGCTGGCACGGTGACCAAATCACACTGAGCAATGCAACCTAGATCAAGCTAGATCCCCAGTCATGGCAATTCCCAAAATCTTAAATTTCAGCCAAATCTGAATAAGATTTTAAGGAATTAAAAATTAAAATAAAATATCTACCACAGAATATTTAAGGTTGGAAGGGACCTCTGGAGATATCTAGTCCCTTGCTCAAAGCAGTCCACTAGAGGAGGCTACTCAGGGACACTTTCAACTGGGTTTTGAATATCTCCAAAGATGGAGACAACACAACATCTCTGAGTAACTTGTGTTTGACCATCCTCACTGTAGAAATTCGCTCTTACATTTAAATGGAGTTTCCTGTACTTCCGTTTGTGCCCACTGCATCTTGTTCTTTCACTGGGCACTCCCAAGAAGTTTGGCTCCATCTTCTTTGCACCCTCCCTTCAGACATTTATACACACTGGCAAGATACCCTCAGAGCCTTCTCTTCTCCAAGCTGAACAATCCCAGCTCTCCCAGCCTCTCCATCCATGAATGCTCCAGTCCCTTAGTCATCTTAGTGGTCCTCTGCTGGGTTTACTCCCCTATGTCCATGTATCTATTGTAGTGGGGAGCCCATGTCTGGACACACTACTTCAATTGTGGCCTCACCGGAGCTGCACAGAGAAAAGGGATCACCTCCCTCCACCTGCTGCCAATGCTCTTCCTAATGCAGCCCAGGCAGCTGTTGGCTGACTTTGCAGCAAGGGGACATTGCCGGCTCATGTTCAACTTTGTGTCAACCAACGTCCACAAGTCTTTTTTCCACCAAGCTCATTTCCAGCCAGTTGTCCCCCAGCATGAACTGGTGCATGGGGTTATTCCTCCCCAGGTGCAGGACTTTACATTTCCCTTTGTTGAACTTCTTGAGATAGCCTAGTTCTCCAGCCTGTCCAGGTTTCTCTAGAAGGCAGCACAACCATCTGGTGTATCTGTTACTCCTCCCAGATACACAACATATACTGTTCTCCTCTGATCCACCAAGCTGGTCACTTCATCATATAACCAGTGCTCTTTTCCCGTGACTTTTCATGTGCAGCATGATTTTCCCACTGCATATAAGCAGGAGATCTTCACAAACCCGACTGATAAAAATTTAGGCCTATTACAGGGGTTGTTTCTATCTGCTGTAAAATGAACTGTTTCACCTGCCTTTGTAATGAGCTACAAGTGATACGAAACACAGAGCTTATTTAACAGCACATACCAGATGGTCTATGCAAAGTTGAATATGACAGGAGGATTTTTTGTCCAGATTGGAGGTGGGACTGTTTTGTTTTGTTTTGTTTTGGAAAAAAAAAAGGAAAGAAACAGGGGGAAATGGGGATTGCATTGCCACTTGTGTTGCTGAAATTGCGCTGGAGGAGGCTGCTCTGACAGGTCAGCAACAAGCAGCAGAGAATATCATCAATGAGCACTTGGCAGGCAGGGTGTTTAACACTGTTAACTAGTTCTGAATTGCATGGAAATATAGGCCTTGTATGCTTGGATATCCAGGTAAGTTTCATTTCCAGACAAATTTAAGTTAGCCAAACTGAAAATTCAAACTGAATATCAGCACAAAGTCCCTTTCATTATTTTAAAATCTAAAACATAATTTGAATGAATGCGACATAATTGAATAGTTTGTATTTTTTTGGTTATTTAGGCAAAACTGCTCAGCACACATTGCTTTTACCTTGGCAATCTTTTGAGCAAATACTGGCTTGCCTAGACCAAGTCAGTTTATATATTTCGGTGATACTTTTATCCTAAAACAGTGTTTTTACAAACAAAGAGATTTAATTAAGTACCCACATTCAACATAGGTGCTGAGAAAGTTCATTCAATAAAAGCCCGCAAGAAAAGGGATTTAACTGAGAAAGTTGTAACAGTTGAGACATAGCAGAAAGACATCACAAAAGAAGTATTTGCTATAATTGCAAAAGCTCAGAAAATGAATAAAAAATTAACTCTTCAATTTGATGACCTAGAAAATAGAGAGAGGAGAAATAATGTGCATATGAAAAGGATTAAAGAAGAAGCCAAGAAGGAAGGCTTAGTGGGTTTAACTGGGTGGATTTAAAAATTGTTCAAAGAATGATGAGATGATAACAGTAAAAAGAGATTCAAACAGGCTTTACCAGGAAACAGATCTACATGTTTTTCTGTGAAACTTCACTTGTATTATGTCAATGAAAGAAAGGTTCAGAAGAAAATAACAGAGAATGAGCTAACTGTGAATGATCTGAAAATAGATTGCACACACATGCACACACACATTCTTTTGGCTTTTAAGAAAGAATATACAAAGAAAAGCCAGTACAATACTAACAAGGTTTTCATTACTTCTGAGGTATTGAACTTGGCTGCAGAAAAAAAAAAGGACTATCTTTAATAATTAGAGATAAAGTAGAAGCTAGCAGAGATAATGGCATGTGTTATGTAAACCAGGTAGGGTTACACATGGAGATCTTTTTACTGCTATCATAATGCCTGTCAGAATCAAAAGAGGAACTGGAAGAGGGCGTTTTTCTAGAAGAAAGGGGCTTAACAGGCTTGTAACAATATTCAGAAAGACAAATTAAATTTAAAATTTCCACAGGGTTTTCGTCTAACAAACATGAGGAAGTTATGATGTTAGTAAGCAATTAGTAAGAGGAACTTTAAGTCAGTAAGATATACATCTGTATTTACATATAAATATATATACAAGATTAATTTATTCAGAGAGTGCTTTCAGATGTATCTGAAGTACGTTATAAATGAACTAAGGAAGAAGCTTGGTCAGGTGGAGCTGTATTTGTTGCTTTTTTGTATTACTCACGAAGAATTGGTATTTTTAGATAAATTTCAAAATACATTCAGAGATACCAAACAAAGACTGTCCTTGTCAGTCATGAATAACCCACTTGCCGCAACAGGCCTGTCTTTGTTGTTGTTACATGTCTGGAGATTTTCTGATAGGGGCCATGATCACATTACCCATCTCGGTGGCAGGAGGCACGCGAGGGAGATGTTCAGTGAGCACCTGGTGCACCTGGCTGATGGGGTCCCGAAACCTAGAGGTGGATTCACCTTTGGTAGGTCCCCCCCCCGGGAGGCAGCTTGGGGAGGACACTGTGACCCCCTCATGCCGCTCCAACAAAAGCTTGTGGAACCATCAGTGTGAAGCTGTGCTATGTGATAGCGTCTATCTCTGGGCCTCCCAGAGAACAGGAGGTGAGCAGGAGATGCGATAGCGCTTCGGGACCAAAAAGAAGCCACCGAGACGAGTGATTCAACCCATAGTGCCTGACCAGGGTGACCCAGGGAAGGGGCTTTGTGGCTGCTGCTGCTGCTCGTGTGCGAGAGCTGTAACACACTCACTGAGTCAGAATAGCTGGTTTTATTTCACTTCTGCAGAACTGGGTGCCAGGCACTTAACAACAACCAGCACACCTCAATATTTATAACGATAAAACACAGCTGATCGGTCAACAATGATTCATTCACCACTCCTAACTATACATACACAATCTAAGCTTGTGCTTAAAACATTTTGGGAGGTTATCTGATTAGCATGCTCATTATTCACAAGAGGCTGTGTATTTTAGCAGTATAATTACCCTGGGTTAGTTTGGGAGACACTCTTGGCTTGGTCTACAAGTTGTATTTTTGGTCTTATGTCTAAGTCAGCAACTCCAAAGGAACATGTAAGACACGTTGTCTCGTTTGACATCCTATTCCAGGTTAGGTACATTCCTCCAAGCCTCAACCATGTCCCAACCAAAACTTCCTGGTTAAGGTCTAAATTTGTGAACTGTTGCATCCCACCCGAGTCCTCTGGTTCTGTTTTAGCGTGGAAAACTTTCGGTGTGTCTCCTCTTCCGATCTGTAAATCTGAGCTGAGAGGGAAGGTACCACAACACCTCGCATCCAGCGTTTCCAAACACAGTCATTTTTGTCAACCCCAATATGGGCTTTTGACACCCGTTACCACCAAGGCCGGGCCGGGGGAAGCGCCCGCCACCATCCTGCGGGCGGGACCCCTCACGGCCACTGTCCCCGGGGTGCGGGGACGTCGGGCAGAACGGGCGACAGCCACAATCTCCGCTGGGCCACTGCCCCGCACCCAGCCCTCCCCTCAGCCCGGCCTGGCCTGCGCCTGCGCCAGCCGCTGCTCGCGCAGCCGCCTTGGGCGCCTCCGGCCTCCCCCTCCCCTTCCCGCCCCCACCCCCGCAGGTGCGGCTGAGGGGAGCGCGCGGGGTGTAACGGTACCGGCGCCGCGGCGGGGCCGCCGTCCGTGCCTCGGCGGAGGTGAGTGAGGGGCCCGCCCGGCCCCACCGCCCTGCCGGGTCGGCCGCACCACTCCAGCGGCCGCGGTGTGTACTGTTGCCATGGGAACAGCGGGTGCCGGTGCCGCCGCCGCCGGGCGTGAGGGCCGCCCGCAGCGGTGAGGGGGACCGGGACCCCGCGGTGGTGGGTGCCGACCCGCTGGGGAGGGGATGGGTCGGCCGGCGGGGCCGTTAGGCGGGCGGAGGGCCTTGGCCAGCAGCCGGTGGTGGTGGCGGCGACGGCGGCCGTGCCCCGGCGGGCCGTAACGCTCGTCCTCAGGAGACTGCCGCCTCGCTGCGGGGCCGCGGAGGCCCGGAGCGGGCGGTAGGTCGGGGGGAACCTCCGGTCCGTTTCCTGGCACCTTGCTGTCCGCCGTGCCCGGGAGGGAGTCTTGTTTGCCGGGTTTGGGTTAGTTACTCCGCTAAGCCCTTTTCCTCCACAGGTGCCGCTGGTGCCGGGGGTTCCCCGGGGCGTGTGCTCCGGCGGCCGCACCGAGCATCCAGCTCTCCTGCGGGTTGCAGGCTCTGTTTCTCCTAACTTTGTTCTCATTCTTTTCTGATAGTGACGTTTGAAGTCTCACCAAGCTGAAAGTGTATCAGTTGCAATTGAAAAGCTACTGATGTTTGGCATTATAGTTAATAATACCAGTATTCAATCACTCTTATTAAGCCTTATAGGGCACTGACTGTTCTAGAGGGTTCCTTGGGCAGGCAGAACTTGGATTCAGATCTGGGTACAGAGTGTTCATGGCTTGAGTACAGGGTTTCTCCTCGGTGTACTTAGGGATTGCAAGTATACCTCCTCGGTATGCCAGCGATTAAATGGTACAGGTTTTGAGATGGGGGATAGGAAGGCAGTGCCAGTGTGGTGCCACATCTGAAGTAGTCAGCCTTGTTTTTCTCATGTGTTGATTGACCCAGGATAAGTGCAGCTATCTCACCTCTGGAGGTAGCTAGGATTAACCCAGGGTTCTCTGATCCTGTACAGTTATCTACTGCTTTCAACTCTTCCTGTACAGTAAAGACTAGGCCTCTGAAGTAAAGAACTGGAGGAAAAAGACAGGAACCCATGTATGGCTTTTCAGACACTCGTGTAATTCTACCTTCCACTAGAGAGGAGATCGTCATCTGTGCAAGTTAAAGGCTCCCTGGGAAATAGTGACAACTGTGGGGGACAAGACCCGTGCGTACCAGTTACATACCCATTGCCACTACAACATTCCCTTTATCTGACCCCTGCTGGGATTGAGGAGCAAAATGGGAACGCTGCTGGATTTTCAGAAGGAAGCACTAATACTTAGAATTATTTCTTAATTGCAACTAAGATACTTTATTTTTAAATGGAAAGTTTGTGGAAAAATAGAAACTATTATAAAAAAATACAAACCCATACAGAGCTAGTCTTGTATAAATGATGGGTAAAAAACATGGGTAAAAACCAGATTGTATTCTGGGCAGCCAGTGCAGTCATTTCTCTTCCACTCTTGTGCTGCTCCTTCATCCTATGCTTCCACTTTCTGCTTGCTGCATTCATCTGTTGCACCATATTTTAAATTAGTTTCTGGGACTGCAAGCGAGTGATTTAGGTACCTTGTGCTTATCAAAGTCAAGGAAGCTTCTGGTGATTGGAGGGTTTTTCCCTTATGCACGAATCTAGGGAGTAGTTTCCTAGGAAGAGAACTGGTGTAGTCTATATAGCTCAAGGTGCTTCCTCAAAGCTTCTGGGGTGGTGGGACGCTGGAGAGTAGATGGAGCTTCTGTCTTGAGCCGTAGGCATTATAAAACAGAGAGCACAAATTGTCATTTGGGAAAGAGGCAGCGTTTGTACTGTGATGGCGCAGCAGCCCAACTCCTTCAGATAAAGAATTACTCGTGGTTTTTAAATGCTTGCAAGAAAGTGAGCTTTCATATCGCACATATATATATATACACGCACACACATATAACTGATATTTTGTGACACTGCTTACTTGTTTCTCTGCGTTCTATCACGCTTTCTGGCTAATAATTGTGGGGTATCGATTACTAGTATCTTGCTGTTGTGTCGCTACCGCAACGTGAAGACGGGAGGAGGGAGGGTGAGGGCTCCTCACCGGCGGAGCGGTTCCGCTCGCTGCCGCCCCCCGGTGGCAGCAGCCGCCCCCCGACCGCCCTCCCGCCTCCCCCGGCAGCGGGGAAAGGCCCCGGGCTCCCCCGCTCCGCTCAAACGAGCCTTCGAACGAAGTCACGGGGACCCTTTGCAAAACGTTAGTTATTAAACCTGTTAAATCCTTTTCGTGGATCGGAAGGGCGACAAACAGTGCCTAAATAATAGGACTTCACTAATTCAGCTTATAGTAGACAAGTTCCTTTGCCTGTTAAATAGGTAAGAAGTGAAAGCTTCAAGAAAAAGCTATTGCAGTGGAAGTTTGGCCTAAACTATGGCAAATAAATGTACTTCTAGGATAGAAAATTTGCATTTGGCAGTAGACTTAACTAAACATTAAGTTGATTGTATCAGAGGTGGTGGTGTTCCATGGTAACACATGATGTCTCTCAGTTTAACTTACTAGTTTAACTACAAAGCACATATACGCAAATACCATAAAATACTCGTTTAAATGTCAGAGCACAAAGAACTAAAGAAAAGTCTGTCCTTCAGAAATTAAATGTAAGGTATTATATTACTTAAGAAGATTTATTTCAAAATTTAGGAAGGTGGATGGAAATATATAGACTGTAAAAGAGGAAATATGAATTAGTTCAGATTTCTGATTTGTAGAATCATGTTGATGTATGTATTCACAGCTGTTGTTTCTGTGTATGCTCGATAATATCTGTGTCAGAAATAAGGCCTACACAGAAGACCTTCCACTTAAAGGTGAAAATCTTGACTCTGAGTAGCTGGGAGAATAGGGAATGATAATCAATCCTGCTGTAGTAGAGGGAAGAGTAGGGAGCACAGAGCCAAATTTAGTTACAGTGAAGAAAAGAAATGTATTAATGGTAATCAAAGGATTAAAAATGTGGACAGTCTCAGGCTCCTGATCTTTTCCTCTGTTTTGTAATTTTGCATCTTTCAGTGAAAGAGGTTGGTGCACCACTCCTAGCATCCAATTTTATCTTGTGTAGCCCAGATGAAGGGATTGGGTTGTGTGTTAATTAAAGGAATTTTGCCAGAATGCACAGGCTCTGAAAGAAAGAACAGAAGAGGCAGTTGGAAATGTAAAGGTGCAGAACAGGAAGAAGTAAACTAAGAAAGTAGAGAAATAGGATTTTTGCTCAGTAGTTTAGAAATAACCAAGATGGCAGTGTCTGATTTACTCTTGGTTTATTGTTATATATTATGTGAGGGAATAGAATTTACCAGGTTTTCTTGGAGAGTACCATGTTTGGCCCAGAAAGCACTGTGGTCTGAGTGTAGTGTATTTTAGTCCCCCTAAAAAAACCCTAAAGGTCTCAGATGTTTTCTGCTCTTTAGTATTTCCCCACAGAACTGAGAAATAGAGAGGAAAATGCAGTATCAATGAACCTTATTTTCCACTACTTCACTACCATCTAGGATTTTGTTATATCTTTTTAAACTACATTACGGTAGCATAAACACTGATGAGTTAGTAGTTTGTAATTTAAAACTAGCATTATATTCTGTGCCTTCCATATATATTGTACGGTGTTGTTTCTGTACACTACTTTGCAGCAGAATGCAGCCTTCAAAGGATAAAAATACAGAAAAGCCAGCACCATTCTACAGACTTTCAGTACCAAAGAAGAAGACCAGTTCTGAGATTATAAATGAAGCCAGAAATGTTCTACGAACACTAAGGACTCGGAGACCATTTACACCTACAGAGGATCAAAGGAAACTTTTTGGAACTGGATCCTCACGAGCTCCTCGAAATAGACCTCCTTCAGTTTTTAGGTACTGTGGCTTTAAGATTTTTTTCAAATATCCTTTAGCAGCAAGAGATTTAATTCTGTAATTATGTTTCTG
>BJBW01010724.1:0-15347 GCA_004320125.1 Scolopax mira
ATACCCATCTAAGCCATGAGCACCGAGTTTCTCCAGAAATTAAATATGATGAGGCAGCTTGCTCCTTGAAATTTCCACATTTTAACTTTGAGTCAACAAAACATTTGATTCTTCTTTTTTTTTCCTGCACTTCTCAAAACCTCCAAGCCAAAATAAGTGTAGGTGACCACTTCCTAGGAATATCAAACGGAGGAAGATTTCCTAACCATCGAGAATTTTGCCAAAATGTCCTTCAGAGAAAACTCCATTTAATGTTTATCTGTGTCAGATTGTTTTAGTAAGAGAGATTCCAAAACTCTTCTGGAGGCGAAATTCATTGCCTGAATACCGCAAGCCAAAAAGCAAGATTTTAAGGCATCACATGATGCCTAAAAGGCACCTCTTGGTGCCTTTGGAGGCATTTTAGGCACTTTTGGGAATATAATACTCTGCAAGCCTAAATTCAGCTGTATGCCATTAGGTGACTTTAGGCTTATGTCATGTTGGGTTGCTCTGATAAGGTTACTCACTTCTTCTTAAAGGCCTTTTAAAATATTTTTTCTCCCTTTGAACAAATCACCGATTTAAATTGTGGTTAGTAAAAACATGATTCAAATAAGCCAGATTTCCAGAAGAAAAATAATTCTGTTGCCTGATTTCTGATTGCATTAATGCTAGCCCTTGCATACAAGAAGAACAAAAATATCAAGAAAATCCAGAAACAAAAAGCAAGCCATTCAGTAATCAAACTGGGACACCATTACAGGCAAAACTGTGGTCAGAAAATGTGTCTGTTTATCTGCCTTTCCTGGCAAGACCTCCAATATATAACCATTGGAGAGCATCAAATCTTAATCACTGAGTGTTTAACAAGAGAACTTGTATATTATAACATTAACTGTAATTGAAAGAGTAGTTTGCAGATTGAATTGTCCCCAGGAAGAGGGCTTGGGGACAAAAAAATCCCCAGACAGAATAATAAAAAGGAAATACTTTATGAAGAACCTGCAGACCTAGGAAGAAAACCCTACTCAGCAAGTTCTAGACAGCAGTACAGAACATATAGGTATGTTTTATCATGAAGAAAAGTGGAGCTCTTGCCTGCCCAATTAAGATCCTAAAGTGAGCTGAAAATGTCCCTTGTTTTGGAGACAAGCTCTGAGAGGCAAACAAGCCCAGGCACGCATAGGGGATTATCTCTACATGTTCATATATGGTGAAAGATAGGAAGCAGAAGGGTTCGTTGTGGTCTGTCCACATCTAAGCTGCATGCATTTAATTTTATCAGCCCCAAAGTTCCTAGAATTTATGATCAAAGTATTTTTCAGGGGTAAATGATGGTTCAGGGTAACAATTTAGTATTCATAATACGTATTTACATTTTAAATAAATTATTATTAAAATTAAATAATTAAAGTAATAATGATGATAGTAGCTGTGAAAGTAGCTATATGTCAAGAAGACATGGTGCTTCTAGCAAATGCTGCTAGTCTTAGATGTCCTTGACATGATGTTATTGTGGTTAGGAAACACAACAGAGAAAAAATCCAACCCAGTTTTGATCTGGTGTTTTCAGAGCCAACAGGCAGAATTTGTCACTCAGCTGAGGAAATGTGGCCATATGTGTTGTAGACATGAAATGAGAAGATCACTGGGTGATTTGTAATCCATTTCTAATGTTTCACACAGGTGCTTTGCAGTCAAGTCCATTTGCAGACATTATGTACAGTTCTGCCAGTAACTATTACTTGTTTATCTCCTATTTTATCTCCATTAACCAAAGTAGAAAAACTCTACTCAGACTGCAGTAGAATTGTTTGGGTTTGGTTTTTTTTTTCCCCTTATTAGAAAAAATACAAAAGAGAGAGAACTAAATTAGCACAAACAAAAAAATTCCATTAATAACATCTAGAGATTTGGAAGTATGTTGGGTAAACAGGAGGAGAATGGAGAAGGAAAGTAATAGACTGAAATCAGGATGCTGGAAATTGCAGTTAAGTGGTGAATGAAATAATGTGTTACTTTCTTTCGGGTTCCTTTGAAAAAGTTTTCCTCAACTTAGCTTAGCAACACACTGCACTCCTGGTTTTGCAAAAATCAAAGTGAAACTGAGAGATGAATTCCCATCTTCTCCTTTCATTCTTCCCCCCAACCTCTCTCCACCACCTTGCATCTATTCCTTCTCTCAGCTCTCGCTTTCCGTTCTCTGGAAGTGGTACCCTTTTGTTTCAGCAGTACTGATTCTAGTTTTAACAACATAAGCTTTTGATCACAGCCATCTTCAAACATTCAAACAGCAGAAACTGATGTATTAGTTTTCCAGATGGGAGAATGGCTGATAAAATCGCATCTGTGTGTATTCACATAGCAATGAAAAACTAAGTAAAATTTGCCACCAATGCATTTGGTTTCTCTTCATGACCCTTTTTTATTTGCATTTATTTGTTTTCTTTCACACCTCTCTTTGTTTTCTTCCCTAAAGGGATAGAATAATTATTCTCTTTAAATTAATTATTCTATTGTAATGTCTTTAAATTAAATTATCTTTAAATTACCTCAGGATATCCTGTAAAACTATCTCTGCTGGTGATTGAAATTTTAAACTGCAACTTTTAGTACAATGAAAAAATTGTTAAATCTGTAATTCTGTATTTTTCTAAATCTTTTTTTTCCCAAGTATGTCATAGGTAGTAGTGGGCTTAACACAACTATACAAGTCCATATATCTATAAGGAACCCTGATTCTTGCTCAGTTTTTAAGAAGGGAGAGTGTTTATTTATTCCAGTGATATTTACAGTAGACCTCCCCCATAATCAGTCAGATCTCAGATTCATTTGCAGAGGACTTTATTCCTCTACAATAATTGTTGTTTAAGTAGACCCCTTAACATTAGCCAGCTTTTGAGCACAGCTTTCAATAAAAGTTCAGTTTTCTAGGAGCACCAAAAAATAATTTTAATTCAACAGTTGTCTTTGCATTGAGCAAATAGATCAGAGAAGTATTGGGGATGCTAAGCTCTTGTAACTCTTGTGTTGAGGAGAGAAATATATTAAGGTCATGAAGGAACCAATGGAATTTTTTGGTCTCAGTGTTGGCTTTTGAATTGTTTTTTTAAATGCTAATTGAAAATGTGTTGACCCAATTATTCCTTCTGCATACATAATTGCCAAGCGTATCCTCATTTGTTTAAGACATTTCTTATTTTATTTTGCTGTATGACCTCTGGTCTCCATATGAGGTTTTCTACCTGAGTGCTAATCTACATTTTCCCTACAGAAAGTGGAAAGAGAAAAGGCATATTCAGTGTTTCATTACAACTCTGAAAAACACTTACCTTGGAATAGGCTCAACTGGAAAAGCTTTTGTCTTGAGACAGTTGAAGATGGAACCTTGATGACTTGTTTAGGAAAGATTCTTAGCTTTTTTTCAGCTTCTTCCTGGCTGAAGCTGCACATGAGTGAATCACATCCTTCACAGTCTGCTACAGGGATAGCATAATCAGAGGTGATTTAATCCTGAGTACATCAAAAATTGGTAATTGGCTATTACTCTTACTAATCACAACTAGCTTAGGGACATTTACATAACTACATCCACTAACAGTTACTTGTTACTGTTACTCAGTGATTGTGATTCTGGAGGGAGCAACAAGGATGTAAAATTCAAATGGAAATAAAAAAAAATAATTTTAACATATATATTAGATTTTTGTTCCTAAAATCCTTGAACAAATCAAAATTCTGATCTAATAACAGACCTTAGTTTACAGTCTTGTAATATGAGTATCAGATGGGTCAGATGAAAGCTAGATCTGATGAGACAGAAGATAAAAATAAATACAGAGCCTAGAATGAGTAGGACAGAAAAAATTAGGCAGCAAGTGGGGCATGGGCTGCCTGTTCTTCTCATTACCAATGAGCCATTAGACCATCTCTTTTAAATCTTGCAGTCTCATTTACCCCAAGCAAGAAATTTTACACAAGATCACAGTAATATCAGGACTATTTTATTTTTAAATGGTTTTTAATTTTATTTTGTCAGATTTTTTAACTCTCCTTAGCATAAAATAATTGTAATCAATCTTTTAAAACAGACGCTATTCAAAGAGTAAGTTCAAAAATGCATACACTTAAAGCACATTTTTGATCAAGAAAGAAGCTAAATATGTACTGCTGGCTGTGTGTAACCTAGTATGCTATTTTTAAAGAACAAATCCTCAGACAGAAACCTTGACTTGACATTTAATATGCTTGGAAAAATTGATATAAAATAAATACTTTTATGAACAGCCTAGTTTAAAGAATATGTTTCATTGACATACTGGTATTTTTTTTTCTTAGTTTAAGGAACAATCCATCCCTTCCTCATCCTCATTTTACAGACCTTCCCCCTAGACTTCTCTTGAACTGGAAACCTTTAATGGTAAGTTATTCCTCAGAGCATCTGGTTCAGCTCTGGCTTCAAGATACAGGACATAACAGAGCATCATACAGTCAGTTTACAGATCTGTAAAGGGTCAATCTGAGACAAGAATTAGAACAAACTTGTTCATGTGTGTAAAAGACGTATCCTTATATCACTTTTGCTGGTTTATCCATCAGTCTTGATCTTTCATTGCCTAAAGTAGCTTCTGGAGTAGCTTGTGATTCCTTTCTTGGTATACCCAGAAAGAAGGGAGCAGTGCCGAGGAGTGGCATACATCCAGCTCTTGACTACAAGCAATGAGCATGATAAAACAGGGGGGTATCCCTGGCTAGAGGAAAAGTAAAGGAATGTATATGAAACCAAATCACTCGTATGCTTTATATTGTTAATAGTATTAACATTATCAGTCATGGTAGTTGGTATTCAGGTCTCCAAGTATAATCATAACCTTAAGTATTCATGTGACAAGACATTTTTCTTATGCTGATAAACTTTGTCCTGCAGAACTGCCAGTTGAAAAAAATCTGATTCTGTAGGAGTGAAGCAGCCTAGCCAGCTCTGCCCTGTCAGTGCTTCATAGGACCCCATATAATCTCTCACACTTAAAAAAAATGTGAGCAAGTTGAAAATATTTCAATAAAAGCTGACAATTTTCTGACAGTAGTGAGTTATATTTTATTAAAAAGTAAAGTCCTGTGTCACACATCCACTGAGATGCAGATATTCTCAATCAGATATAACATTTATGAGCTTCTATGAAAGTGGTTTAGTCCTTGCAGTGTATTGTATGTGAAATGAAAATGGATAGTGCCGCTTGTAAATAAATAAATAAATAAGAGAGAAAGAAAGAAAGAAATGTGCTGGTCCTTGTGCTCATAACCAGGCAATGTCTTCCTCCCTCCAGTCTTCCTCCCTCCAAAGAGCGCTACATTGGACATATGAAACAAGGAGTTATAAAAGAACGCATGCCAGTTCCATATATTTATGACATGTTTGATTCTTTATACTAAGATAACTTAAAATCATTTTTGTCTCAAGGAAAGCAGAGTAGTAAAAACAAAATGCCTGTAAAAGATACATGGGACAGTGTCTGCTTGCACAGTAGAAGATGACTTTTTGTCTGAAGATAATTTTCTTTCTATGTGAAAGAGCCAGATGTATATATAAGGGAAGAGAACCTACAGACACTTCACTCTCTGGTTGTGGGGAGCAAATATTAATGGGCTTATGCCTATCAGGAATAGGAGATACAGCTCCTATACCTCCTATTTTAGGTCTCCTGTCCTCTTCCCAAGAAAATCAGAGACCCGGGTGGAAGAATGTGGAAAAAAAAAAGAAAAGAATGGAGTAAACATTTGTAAACAGGCTGGTTGTGCAGAGGCTGACGTTAAAAATGTGATATGAAAGACACTGGGTATCAGTAGTTTGTAGAAATAGAAAAGCTTACACTGATCTTCTAGATCTGTTTTTGCTGTGTAAGAGAGTCTGCAGATTTGCTGGAGGAAGATAAGGCAGACTATCTTTCCCTCTTAGCAATACCTGTTGCAATCTGTACCCTCTTCCATTAACACAGAGTCAATGGTAATTTAATTACTGCAGTTAGTACTCTTTCCTATGCAGAAAGAAAAAACACTCCATTGACATTCAAAGCAAAAGGAGAGAGAAGCTTTCTTGTAGCTCCCTGAAAAATGCAAAATCACTTTAATGTCAATAACTTGCTGTTACAAAGTCAAAGGAGATCTAACTTAAAGCATTTATTATGTAATTTCTGAAATTTATCCAGAATCTCTGTTCCAAATCAAATCTCCATCTCATGTAGTTTGATCATATTGCCACAGTGTTAACTATTAGATTAACTATTAGAATTAGAATATTCCTAAAACAGCTTCCGACGACCTTCTTGATCTGTATTTGAGGCTTTGAGAAAGTGAATGTTAGCTGTGTTATTTTGTCCCACACAGACTCACTGTACCCAAAAAGTCCATGTCCTCCAGAAGATGCCTCTGAAAGCTTATCCTCTAATGCCACTCTGCTTTGCAAGCATAAATCTTATCATGAATTACCTTTCTCACAGGAGAATACTACAAAAAATTTCACAGTGAAAATTAAAGGTAATATTTCATTTCTCTAGATGTGAACCTGTATGAGCTTTAAACCAAAATATCTAGGAAAAGAATATTCAAGTATGGGTTTACTGAACTCACCTAAGAACTCTCTGTCTTTACTTTCAGTGCAATTTAAGCATTAAAGAAAATCTGTTTGTGGAAAACTGTTGGAAAACATTGATTTTGTGAGCCACAGAACTGTTAGGCTTTGATCAAAAAATTATGTTGGGGTTGTTTGTTTTGTTTTGTTTTGTTTTTTTCTGTGGAGAGGTACCAGTTTCCATGTGATTACTCTGTTCCTGGTGGAACTTGGTTAAGAATGACTCAGGGTTGTGTTGGGTTAGAAAAGACATGACTAAAGCAGAGACTGATGGCCTGCTGCAAGAAGAGTTAAATGACTGATCACTTAGAAAAAATGTTGAGTATTTTATACATAGTCAAGGATTGGACAAAAGCTGGTGTGGTGTATAAATTGCTACCATTACAATTAGAAGTTACCTTAAAGTAACCTTATGCAATCCAGGAACTGTTACACAGTCACAAACATAGTGCAAAACTTCCTGTCTGATCCAGAAGCTTTATCAAAAAGCAATGAGATTATAGATTTTATGAAGAACTCCAAAATCTTTCTTAAACAAGATTTGCTGAAATTGTGAGGAGAAAAGTTGGGGAGGAAAGACCATCTGTTATGTATATAGGATTTAGGAAGGAATCTAGGTAATTAAGACCCTCTTCTGTTCCACCAAGGAAGCAAAAAAAAGAATCATACATTCAGAGGCATGCCCAATAGTTAAAAGAGAAAAACCTAAGTACCAGGAAAGTATGACAGAGAATGATAGTCTCCAGTGTCCTGTAAAAAATCCCTGAGGCAGCAGACCCAAAAAAGACTGCATAGAGCACAATCCCTGTAGAGAGTTTTATGCCCCAAACAGGATGTATTACTGTACTCAAGAAATGCTATTTGACTATCTGGTCTCATCACTGCATCAGGGTGCAACTTCTGGTTCCTACCCTATCTTTTTTGATTTAGTCTCGGGGTTTCCGTACCATAGTCCATTACACACACTATGCTCACGTTTGCAGGTTGTTTGCTCATGCTCAAGAACTCACCTCTTGCCCCAGGTTTCATGATAAAAGCCATTGTAAATTCAGAATGAACTTTAGCACCTCTGCAGTGCTTCCTCCCACTCTACAAATTCAGCTCTGCCACCGGAGAATGAGTCAGATCATCACTCTTTTAGATACAAAAGTCAAGAGCAGTGAACTATCACAATTTCTAGTATTACCTAGCAGTGTAAATTTTAGTCTACAGATAGTATAAAAGTTTTTCACTTTGATGGCTGATATAGTCACCTAAGTTACAGTTTTTCTGTTTCTGGCAACTCTAAGCAAAAGAAGGCTGAAAACAAGCACTTTTGGGAAAGTTTTTTTAAAAAAGGCTTTCCTTTTTTTGACCTAGAAAGCTTTGGCCCTTCCACAATGAGCTCTGTGAAAAATGGATATTAAAACAAAGTCAGTTTGAATCATCCTCTAGATTGTAATTTCTTCTAAATGCTTTTTATCTAACAAGTTTTGCAAATGCTTTAATTAATAAACTGAAGTTTGCCTAGAAACTGCTGAACATTGACAAATGCAAGCCTGGGACAAACTTAGAAGATTTTTTTCTGGAAACAGTTGTGATTCCTAATGCTTATTCAGTTTTTCTTGTTATTATGATTTTTTTTCAGGAAAGGACATAGTGCTTAGTCAAGGTCTGTACGGCGCCTAGGACATTCTGTGCACTGCCACCAACTACTGCTAATTAATCTTATTCCCACGTATTTGTGCTTATTACAAATACAGTCAGTTCCTTGGTGCCTAAGTTACTAATACCCTATCCAAAAAAAAAAAAGCAAGCCACATCATCTCCTTGTATTGAATTACACTCTAAGTAAATGTAGTGGGGAAATGTGCAATGACTTTGGGGCACACAGCAGTGACTGTGGTGTCCAGAACAGGCCCATCTCTGATGTACAATTCCTGTGCTTGCTTGCTGGCATTGTGTGTACTCACTTTTAATTATTAATATCTGCAGTTCATGTGCATTTAGCAGCCAAGACAAGTGTGAAGGCAAGGCACGCAGTTACAGGCTTTGTGTTCTTTCTTAAGAACAGTAATACCTCTCTATAGCTGTTGTTATAAATAAAATAACTGAACTAATTGATCATCATTTTCCTTTTTAGAGTATGGATTGGAAATATCTAGTGGTTCCATTATTTTGACTCAGACTATTGTTAGCATGCAGAGGCTTGAATACTGTTGCTTCTAGTTCTGAAGGATCATGAGTTACTCAATAGCTTCTATACTTCTCTTTCTTTCTTAGTACTGATATGACATTGTATTTTTTAAAGAAAATTTACCCACTAGCTAGATCCACTTCATATATAGAAGGATTTCTAATTAAATTCAGCTGTTTCCTTTGGGCTAGCTTAGGCCTAGCTTTTTATTTTATTATTACATTCCATCATTTTATATTTAAACAAAGTCATTGCAGGTAATAAAATGAGGGTGGGAAAGATTTTTATCTGGCTAATGATAACTGGTATTTGGGGAAAAGGTTAATTCACAACTTGGGGATTAGCAAAGTATATTTGTGCAGAGAAGCTCTGTGATCAAATAGAAAACTGAATTTTTAATTCTGAAACTCCCTTCCTTGCTACAGAACAAAATACCTCTTTGTGGCAACACAATATGTTTCTTTTTATTATTACCCATTCAATTGAAAAAAAGAAAATCCTATCTCTTTGTGATGACTTGGATTATGTATTATACTTGCATTTGACTTTAGTTTTCACTGTCAATTATTGAATCTTCTAAGGTTGCGACACTTTTAACAAGATATTTTTTCTCCTTATTGACAGGATGGTTCTGTAAGTGTGCTTCTTCTTAAGCCTAATATGGATAACTAATCAATAACGACTAGAAATAAACTAATCTGAGTAGACATTGGAAACAGCATTACAAACAGAATGCTTTGAGGTAGAACCAAGCTTCGAACTTAAAAATCAAATCCATTTCCAGCCACTGGCATCTCCTCTGTGAAATTGTGCCTAGTACAAAAAAAAATATTGGTGAAATTTAAATGGTACTCAACTAATACTCTTCATATTAGTCAGGGAAA
Organism: Scolopax mira; assembly: GCA_004320125.1. NCBI lineage: Eukaryota > Metazoa > Chordata > Aves > Charadriiformes > Scolopacidae > Scolopax > Scolopax mira. Next base: position 9,671 of record BJBW01010724.1, read on the forward strand.
GGTTGAAAAGGTGATTGTTTGGAGAGGAAGAAATGCATTAGATGAATACATCACTAAGACCGGGCACCAATCTGAACTGGAGATCTAAATTCACAATGAATGATGATTGAAATTTTAGTGCTTTTCTTGTTGCATTTCAAGCTTGAATAATGGAAACCTCCTTCACCTCTCTGTTAGACTGACATAGAAGTCATAACACCAAAGATACTGTTGGCATCAGATATCGATCACTGTGTCCCTTGTATTTGCAAGTGTAGTCAAATTCACAAGAGTTTCTTCACATGCACTTCAAAACTGAAATACAAAGTAGGTTTTAAACCTGATTAGTTGAGAGTTATGACTGTTTTGCCTGTGACCTGCTTCATTTCAGAACATTAACAATTCTATCGTGTAGCTAATCTGTCATTTCAAAATTCGGTTTTCTATTATGAAATAGATTTATGCTGTTGATCAGTTTTCATGAGATCTACCAGTGGCAAGCCAAAAATAGAGGATGTATACTTAATCAAACAGATTTAAAGGGATTTGGTGGGGAGGAGTTGAACAATGTTGTCAGTCCTTAGGTCTTATCAAGTCTACCTGATTTAGCACATTGAAAGATAATCAGTTTGTATAAAGATACCAAATTTCTGCCTGCAGGAATGTTTAGTCTGCCAAGAAGAAGATAAATTCTTTTTCCCACTGAGCTTTTTTTTCCTCTGGAATAAAGAACTGTACATAGACTGAATGAGACTAGTCATGAGAACACACACCATGAAGACCAGTGGCAACATAATTGGAGACTGTGTTCCCTTCTTTTTTTGTGCCACAAAAGGATAAAGGAAAGCTTCGGACCAATACAAACAAATCAACCGCAATTACCTTGAGAAAATTAGTAAAAGCTGAGGAAAAACCAAAGATATACTTTATTTGTTTTAACAATGGAAATTGGAATACTTTAAATATTTATGACATTGTATATTCATTTCTTCTTGTGTATATTCTACTGTGAAAACTTTGTTACAATAACCTATGTCTTTTAATCACGGTGGGTTGCAAATGACACAATTTATCTTCACAGACACTGAAAAAATTATAAATACTTCTTAAATGGAAACACAATTGTGTTCTTCCTTGATGGATTTGACCATTAATTGAATTTTATTTCACAAGGTGATCCATACATACTTGATTCATTAAATTTATTCAATTTGAAGATCAAAACCTTTTGAGGGGAAAGCTCTTGACATGTTAATGTAAGAAGATGTTTAAAAATAACCTTATAAGAATGCATGGAGAATAATAAATTCATTATCTACACAAATAAACACTGCTTGCAGGGTTCAATATTTTTTTTTTAAATTTCAATTTAAGTATGAATTTTTACATCTTAAAAAAACCCAAATAACCACCAAAAGACCCAAGAACAAACAACCCTAGGCACACTGACATTTGCATATAGCTTTTTGAGTTAGTTTAAAATGCATTTAGTTGTCCCTTGACAGATCTTGTTTCTCAATAGCTGGGAAAAATAGCATGTAATGTTAATACTTCTCAGAATGAAACGAAGCACTTCAAAAACAAGAGATAAAGAAAGCAAAAGTATTTGCAAAACAAGGTCCAGGTCATAAAAATTTTGTAGAAATGAAAGTGACAGAAGAGTGAAACTAATATAATCATACTATTTCCAGTCATAGCAATTAGGATCTGATCTAACAGTAAGAGCATCTAGACTAACTACTTGTGCCCACTGTCTGTGACTTTTTGGGAGTATTTTCCTTTGTGCTTTTTAAAACATAATGCTATTAGGCTTAAGGGGACAACATTCACCACTCTCCTGTATGACCTCACTGTACCTCATCTCATGTTCTGCACATTCAGAATAAAAAGTTTTCACAGCACTTACAAGGCTCCCTGTGGGGTTCTTGTTTATTTTTGCATTAGTGGAGCATCCCTCTTTGTTGTCTTTGTGAATATTCCTACCATGGATTGAAAGATAATCAGTTTATTTTGGAAACTTTTGAATTTCGCACTTTTCTGGTGCAATTTACCCTTGACTTCTTCATGCCTAAAGGATTTCTGTCTTCATTCAGTAACTCACCACAGTTTCTGACTATTTTGTCTGAATTTCTGATGATTAAGTTTGAAATCATGGGCTTCCCTTTTTCCTTTACCAATTTGTAACTTCAGAGAGACTGGCCACAATGGAAATGCCATTATTCCTAGTTGGACAGAGGCAATTTGGCAACAGTGAAAGTAGGTGCCACTTTTGTTCTCTACCTCTGAACACAGACAAGAAATTGATGGCATGAAAAAAAAAATGCCACTACAATGGTGTATGAATTGAAAAGCATCCAGGAAACAGAGAGGAGTAAAGTGGAGGCTTGGAGAACTGGAGATAATGAGAAATGAGTGTGAAAAGCTGATGACAGAAGGGAAGACTGAAGAATCAAGGAGCAATAACAAGGAGAATAGCAGGTGTTATAGGAGCTTCCTTTCCTTGAGAACTATGTGCTGTAGCACAGCCACATCAACACATAGTGCAAATAATGCCTACTCCAATTCTCTGGTTTGATCATAAAGCTGTTTCAATGATACCTCCCAGGATCATCTGCCAGCATAAAAAAATGATGGCATTTTATATAAAGCTTTCTCAACAGAAATCAACGTCTGATAGCATATGAACTTATTGAGAAGTCAAATTTTTGTTTTTCCAATCTTCTGAGAAAAGAGAGATGACTAGCTAGCTGCTCAGACGTTTGTTGGCTTAAATGCCAACAACAAATGTCCTAATGAAAATGCCATCTCTTCTCTTTAAAAAAGGAAACCCTCACAGTGGTTTGTTTTATTACACTTAAACAAACAGGAAAAAACCTGCTTTGTGAGGTATTTATGAGGTAGCGTTTGTCTAGAGAGTTGATATGAGTACATTTGGATTACTGAATGATCAGTACTGGTCTTCTATTTTAATAGTATTACAAACTGCCTGAAGAATCAAAAGTGCCCTGATGCAAAGTGTTCGATCGGAGATACACAGTTAAAGTGCTGTAATCTGCATTTAGTGAGGCCCAACATTACTTGCCTGTTTTTCATTATAATTTGCATTATATGCCAGGGCTATTCTTTTAGGCATGGATAACCCCTCTTTACTGCCATGTCCTATGGAATGGAGTAAATAGAAGGATTCCCTTCTTTTAGTTGTAAGGTTGTTGACAGACAGGAAAACTGATAGCAAAATACAGTTAAAAGTAGGCAGATGGCAACTCATTATGAAGTTTTTGGTTAGAAGATACTGATTTACAGAGTGGAGGGAATGTTGTGTCCTTGCTCCATACAAGGCATGAGCTCACGAGAGTCCCTGGGAAAGGGAAGAATGTAGGAGGTATGCAGGGCACATGGAGAGAACAAGGACTTATGCTATCAGACCATCTGGAAACTGGTGGTTATGGGTGGCAGGAGGAAGGCTGTGAGAACAGGTCTGACCATTGTAGCTGATAGTGATGACAGAGTCATGAGTTGTTTGAGGGTGTCTTTGAAATGAAGAGGTAAAGAAAGGGGATAAATGGGAGCAAGAACTGAGAAATTAAGGGAATCCCTTGTGTTTGCAGTGATTTAGGTTTAAGTTTCTTGTGTGCTAGTAACAGCTGAGAAGCACCCAAAACCCAATGTATTCCACACACTTCAAAGTAAGAAACACATACAAAAAATAATAAAATAAGATAAAATAACATGTCAACTTGTTCCTACTATGGTTCAGAATCATAATCCTGCTCCATATGTTTTATGGACCCTGCCTTCATTCTCATGTATAACTTTAGTAACAACTTGTACATAGCGATGTACAGCAATGATGCAGAAAATAAACTATCGTTTCAGTAGAGATAAAGTGATTTTAATCACAAAGATGAAATCTGTGTTGTATGGAGGTGGGAAAATCACAAAGAAATGTTTTGCTTTATGCTGACAAAGCCCCTAGTTCCCACCTGTGTCATGGGAATAAAGACATGAATACATCTTTGTAATTATTGTCCATAAGTGCATATATAAGAGAAGCCAAAGCTAAAGGTGGGTGAATAATTTTGCTTCTGCCATTTTCTTTTGAAGTCTTAACTTTTCTGAGCTGTATCTTGACTTTTTTTTTTTTCTCTGTTCTAATGCAGTCACAGCAATGAATTTCATTGTTCCTACAATGTTCCTACAAGCAAGTTGTCTTAGCAGAATCATCAGCAGAGCAAGCTTCAGACACATGGGACACAATATCCTTCCTTTCCCCAGCACTGGCACTTGGCCTAGTGTGCATCTTCATCATATTAAATAACCTTGTGGCATTGGACACTGATGCATACAGTGTCTGTGTACCAGGGCAGCTCAGAATGTTAAATATCACTTCAGGAAAACTGTATTTACACACATGCTGACAGTTCATTTTCAGGTAGTAGCTTTTCAGCTGATCTGTACACAGCAGCCTCAATATCCAGCCTTCCCACTGTGAAATTTTAGACAGCTTGTCTGCCTAGTCCTTGCCAGACCTATTAATATTTATACATTCACTACACATTCCAGTCAGAGCATGTAAGTTGCAGATCGCTCTGATTTAGAAGCTATTAAGATTCATGACCCCTTTAGCTATTTAATCTGTGGTCCTGAAGCCTTTGCAATCAGCTTACACTTGAAGAAAAAAGGACAAATCATTACTGTTCAAATATTGTCCTGCATTGTGTCCATTTGTAGTCCATCAAAGAGTAGTTAAGAACTTCAATGCATTCATTTATCTCAGAGACACAGGTTATTATTGGAGGCATTCTTTCCTTGGAAGAAGAAAGAATAAGTATGTTATTTACTCAGTTGCATTTAATTTTGGATTAATGACTTTTTTAGCTGTAGCTGCTTCTCTGCATAAGAAACAGAATCTAATTCATTTTTTTCTGTTCTCATATCTGAACTTCAATTTAGCTACATCACACAAGGGTACCTTGGTGTGCTGCCAAGGACATCCATGTAGGAAAAGCACAGTCTATCTTCTGGAATGTAGTGGTGACTCCACCTAAAGAGGTAGTCAGCGCCTTCCCCTTCTTAAGATTTATAGGTGTCTTCTTAGAGTGGTATGGTGATCCATTACAGAGTTCTTCTCCAGGATCCATGAAAAATCTCAAAGTTAGCTTTTACTTACATTCATGACAGTTTTACTTCTATAATAGATAGTTCATGAGTGACGTCAGGTGTCCACAGCTCTCAGTGAGTGCAATGAATGATAGCAATTCAGCACCTATCAAGATTTAGGTCTGAAGTCTGTGAAGGAATTTGTTTTAGCAGAAAGCAGAGAAGGAAAAAAATATTAAAGTAAGAAAGAGAAGGCTTGGGATACTCTGATTTTAAACTGGAATTTTTAATTATGATTTTATGGGCTAATAAGAGATTCTATTCTTTGTGTCCTTTATGCTGGAGTTTCTTTCACCTTGGGATGTAAATGATTATAGTCATACAACTAACATCGCCATCAGGATGTTACTATTTTGTGCTGCTTTCTTGAAAATAGCGAGTAATGTATAGTGATGGATTTTGAAAAACTAATCACTTGTTTTCAAAAATTTCAGGGGAAGATTTAGGGAGATTTTTGCCTGAAAAATATAAAGAAAACACTGAAGTATTGTACTTTTATTCTGAGGGTCTTGTGGGGGATGTAAACGTTGGGGGTCGA